>JAQFZH010002360.1:0-16875 GCA_034695485.1 Entomobrya nivalis | reverse complement strand
ACAGACAGACAGACAGACAGACAGACAGACAGACGCCACTGATATCCTGTATAACTTGCTTAGCCGCAAGTTAATAACTATTCAAATATTAAAACCGAATATAAATGCAAAACAACATCAAACATTAACAAAAAATGAAATTAGCACAAAAATCCACGCGTAGCTTTCAGGGCATCAAGAGGACAACCTACAAATAGGTATTTTAGTTCGAAACTAGACATCAACCGTTGTCATCGTACTAATTTCCAAGTTTTTGTAACCATTTGTTTAATAAACATGGCAGACGCCCCAAGAATTCCGAGAAATGAAATCGGTACTCCGCTTGTCAAACAAGCTTATAAACTTCATTGCCTAGTATTCAACCAGTTTTATTCATACCCCCTAATTTTTCATTTCAAACGAAACAATATTTCTGTAACTTTGGATAACATATTTCAACTAAAGTATATCCCATGGCTTATATCCGTCACACTGATTACCATTTTAATTGGGTTTAATTCCTGTGTTGGCATCCTTTTGCTAAAATTCTTTCATCGTGAAACACAAATTGGCGTAGTCGGAATAGTGTTTGCGATGATGGCGGGATCTTGTTGGGGTTTTGAATGGGCAACTCACTTAATTTACTGTAAATCAACTGAAATGGGAAATATGATGAACCAACTATTCGCTTTGGAAAGATATTGTAAGATTTGTTTTAAACTAGTAAAAAAACGTCTTATTGGTTATTATATATGTTTCTTTAAACTGTTTAAATTTCATAGATCCCACCATCCCCAGCAGTAAGAAATCCTTGGACTTGAATGGTCTGTTTTTACTATTGGTTAACTTGGCATTCATTCCCGTGATCTGTGTGTTGCCAATTTTTGTGATTTATAATCAAATGGATCCACTTTATTACATTTTAGAGCTATTTTTACCAACACCATATCATCGAAGCTTGAACCTAAGTCTCTCAATTATTCTGATTAGATATTTTATGGGTTTTGTTGGTGTCTTTGAATTTGCACGTTTTATATCAGTTATCCTCTTTGTTTTACTATTTTTTATTTTTACATTGATAAACTGTATGAAACCACTAATCAAACAATCTTTGAGTCCTAAAAGAACACTACATTTGTATAAAAAATTAAGAATTGTGATGAAAACAAGCGATTATTTTCTACGTCACTTTGTTGGATTTTGTGTAGTTTATACTCAAGTTATGATTGTTATCATGTTGTGGATGGTTCTCAAATGTTGGCATATATTACCCACAGCCATCACATCATGTTTTCTTTTAATTGGAATATTTGGTGTGCTGGCAACGTATATTACCTTCACTGCAACTGTCAAAATATTCACAAATAGCACACAAATTATTGAGGACCAAAAAGCAACTCGTCATACTTTTAACAGATTTCACGAAAATCGGTATTATTGCCTTCAGTGGAACTCCCAGCGTGTTCTAGCAATTAGACTGGGTAGTCAACTAACTTTTAATCAAGACACTCTCAGAGATTATCTTGATGTGTTAATGACTAATCTTACTGACGCCGTTTTGTTGATTAATCCGTAGAAACATAAATACATTTTTTATATGTAATAAGTTGTTCGTTTAGTTTAAGCATTTGTTTGGAGACTTATACAATTATCTAATGGTTTTCTGGATTTGTCATATTTTTACAATATTATCCTAAAATTATGGCAAACATATGGAAGAACTGCAGATTAATTGGTTTTGATGAAAATTTTATTTAAAAAGTCATTACTCTTACAATTTATGGTAGATGTATGGTAAAGATATGAATGTGATACGGTTTAGATAAACAAGAGTTTTTTGAAGAATGAACAATTTTATGCGTAATAAAATAAAATACAGAATATTCAAATTACATTCTAATTATTCTAAATTGTAAATTATAATGAGCTAACCATTAGCGTATAATTGCACAAGGGTTGTTAACTTCTTTTTCAAAATTACGACTAATCATTTGATGGTACCAGCCGTTATATTTTATCTAATATAAATTATACATAAGGATAATTACAAGACACATTTAATGTTTCATTCAGTGTGTCACCTGTAATTTAATATTTTGTGTACAAAACTTTAACAAAAAACATTGTATGAAAAGAACAACTTTGAACATTGAAGAATTTATTACAATTTTGAACCGACACAAACCGAGTGAATAAAGTAATAACCTTCTTTTAAACACTCGCCGAATCTATACATCATTAGAATGTTTTCTTTATTGTGAACAACAATGATCAACATAATCGATATTTTACTCGCATTGTTTCCGCTACGTTGTTATTATGGCTATTTCAATGAGATAATTGGAATCAAATTTCATTCTATTATCACAATCACCTCAGAACAACACACTTTTTGGCACACTACAGTACAGGCTATTAAATCGAAAGTTTAGTAAATAAAGGACAGTTCAATTAGTAATATCATTCACTTATTCATCCATTATTCGTCCAAATACCTTATATTCAGAGATAATGATACCTAACCAAACCTTTAATTTGAATTGACTAACCAAGAATACTTTGGGATACAATACGTTACCAAGTTAAAAGTAATGAACTAACGAAGTTACAGTAACAATTACTGTTTTAGTAATGGAAAATTCCAATACTCTCACTATTTAAATTACGCAAGAATTAAAATTACAAGTGTGTCGGCGAATGTATCCCAGGTAAGTTACACTTGTCCAGTATCCATCGTCGAGCAGTGTCGATCATTACCCGGTGGAAAGCCAGAGAAATACATATTCAGCGATGAATACCAACATATTCAGTATAAGAATGTTATCTGCTGTGAGGTTGTGCAGATAATCCACCAACTTGAAGTGAAAGGCGTGGCTACATGCAAACAATAGAAGTGAACACCAAAGGCGCTGGAGAAGGAGACTGAAAATCGGCTTCAGTAGTCCTTTGAGAAATTACGAAATCTTATTTTCGATTAACCGAACATATGAAACTGCCCAAATAACCAGTTTTCGTCGCGACGATGTGATAACGAATTACTAATGGATAATTCTGGTTTAATTCTTTAACCACGATTGAATCGATCGTTTGTTGGGACAACCAAAATATGAAATACTGAAGTCGACCAAAAATATCTAAATTATAAAAAACGAACTGTTCTAAGAAGCTTCGAATGAAAGAAAATAAAAACGATGATTAAAAAGTTCAAAAAAGTGAAGGAATCATATGAAGTATCTGTGGTTTTATCATGACAATTTTGGTTGAATGCTTTAGACAAGCTTAAATCGTTCGTTTGTTTGGACAAATAAAATATAAATTTTGAAGACGACAAAAAATTTCCAAAATCTAAAAAATGAACTGTTCTAAGAAGCTTCGAATGAAAGAAAATACAAAAAGATGATTAAAAGGTTCAAAAAAGTGAAGGAATCATATGAAATATTTTTGGGTTTATCACGACAATTTCGTTAAAATGTTTTAGACACGCTTAAATCGTTCGTTTGTTGAGACAAACAAGATTAGAAACACTGAAGCCGACATAAAATTCTAAAATCAAAAAAATATAAGCAAGCTATTATAAAGGCACAAGACAAACTTTTCAACTGTAAACTATCTGAAACATGCGTTGAGATTATTTCTACACTTATAAAAGACAAAATGTAATAAGAAAATTCATACGAATTGTGAAAGTAATACAAATGAAAAACTATTTGAAACTCATATTGATTAAATCAATAGTAATGACTAATACAACAAAATACTCTTAAATCAAAGCAAAAAAAACAAATGTATGTGTATGTACTACAGAAAAACTGAAATAAATCGACGAAAAATTTGTCAAAACAGGTTTTTGTTTTACGAATCCTTGATAATAAGCAGCACAACTAAATACAATATTTATTCCAGTTATTTTGTTTTTGAGGAAATTCTTGTGCTTGCTATACAGACTCAATATTTATTTTCCAGTTGGCAAAAACGTTCCTAAATACTATTGTTTTGGTATTTTTTTGATATTAATCTCTTAAAGATAGGAATTACTTTGGCTTAATCAAATTTTTAAGTAAAACAAAATAATATCCTAAATTTCAGGTGATCTAGATCTGTAATCAAACGGTAACTCGTAATATGTGCAAAAGTATAACCTAATTTTAAACAGTGAATTTATCGCTGCATCAAAGCGTAAACAGAATTATTATCAAACTATGCAAAACTAAAAAAACTACCACGTGTTTTTATTCAAACATGTTTTTCTACGAAAATTGCCTGTTACTAGTAATAAGAACCGCTAATGGACTTAAAAATTTACTTGATTTTAAAAAGCGTAGCAGCAAATATACCATCTTAGAAAGTACGTACAACATCTTATATCAGACGACTCAAATAATGCATTGCTAAGGAGTAGTAAAGCTTAGTAAACGGGCGATAATTCGAAACTCTTCATTAACCATCGTTGGTGTTTTTCCGATTTTTCAATTCTTCAGACCAAATCATGACTAGATTTCTCGAAGTTAAAAAAACACGGTCGCCACTCCTTTAGTCAAATTTGCCTGCAAATTGCATTGTCTAACTTATCATCATTTTTATTCCTTTTCCCTACATTTTAATTTCAAAGCTAATAGGATGTCTGTAAATGTAGATAACACTTTGCAGGTTAAGTATCTGGCTTGGTTTTTTTCTGTCATTTTTATTACCACTTTGTATGGTATTATCACCACAGGCAAACAATGAGAGGCTGGCAAAGCATGCAGTAAAGGTACCCTTTTACATGCTCTAAGCAAACACTTCCCGTTCCTCCTCCGGAAAAACAAAGGAGTCTTAGAGAAAATATAGATAAGAGTAATTGACATTTATTTTCAATTCTTAAAAAACGTAACATGTTATGCATCTAACCAGCCAAACTCTACATCAAGCTTAAGTCGCTACCCATAGTACTTGGTAATACCTTTTTTGCAACTAGTCAACTTTCCGAAATCTAGTTTTAAAATTCTGTTTGTCCAATTACATTTAGAGAGAACTTCCGGTTGTTGGAAATTAGTTGTCGAACGACAATGGGTCGTATTCTATTAGCACAAAAATCCATAATACAGTATTCTTACTAGGTTCTCCCTAAATTTAAGTATTTACTATAAGTATCATTTTAAAATGAAGTGCCTAATGCTTTATTGTTATTTACGTTTAAAAACAGCCTGGTTGTGGTTCGTTCTGTTTTAGCAGTGTGTAATACGGATTTCTTGAAAGATTGATTGAAATCTACCTTACATCTTCCTGTCCAATATATGATGATTGACGTCATACATATTATTTTGTAAACTAGTTTGGTGTATAGTAGATAGGTCACCGAAAATTCCCGAGTTTACTCATGAGAGCGTGGGAATTCTGTTGCGATACGAAATATTTAGTTGTTTTCCATTTTCGTACTTGGCTCTCGAAATCCACAACCTAAATATTAATTGTATTTTTAATTAATCCATTGTGCAATCAAATACATTTCATCATCTTGGTTGTCCAGACAATTATTTGTATTTTTACCAGAAGTTTCCTTACTGATAAATCTTGCAAGTTTTGAATCAAATAACAACTTATACAATACTCAAAATTATTATTTGTTGATCATACCATAAGTTGAAAATATTTTGTAGTAAATATACTCTCCCTGGAATTTTTTTATTCAGTGTGGGTTTGACTCTTGCACCGCTGCGAGTGATCACCGTCTCAATAAAAAGTTGTATACGACCACCACCTAGGAACATTTACTTGGAAACATTTAGGGATCAAGTTGATCCATTTCCTTTACACATCAACATTTAAACTATATACTCAGTTTGAAAACAATTATTTCTCAGAATTAAGATGGCCCCCACCACTCAGAAAAAGGCCCATTTGGAATCCAGAAGTGTTAGTCAGCCTATTCAAAAGGAAATTTTATGTGATGGTTGGTATTATGACGTCACTGAGTTTTCCAGAACTCATCCAGGAGGAAGTATAATCGACTATTACACGAAAACGGGAGAAGATGCTACACTAGCCATTCAGCAGTTTCATCACCGCTCTGCTCTAAAAATCAAAGCGATTTTAAAATCTTTTAAACGTAGACCGGCCGAAGACAAAGAGGGTAAAAAAATGTAGAAATAAAATTTTGATTATATTTAATGTGAAAGGAAGTTTTTTGCATTAAATCATATATTACATTTGTTTAGTTTTCGCTGACCCAGCTAAGGCTCAGAAACACAAGACCCTTACAGTGGACTATACAAAGTTGTACATTGAACTGGAAAAGGAAGGCATGTTTAAGCCATCTTATACTCACGTCGCTTATAGAATAGCTGAACTTGTTGCAATTGCATATGTTGGTTATATCCTTCTTGCCTCTCAAAGCTACATAGTCAAATTGCTTGGATGTGCTCTTCTCGCCTTGGCTCAAGCAAGATCCGGTTGGGTTCAACATGAAAGTGGTCATCACTCTTTGACCGGAATTCCTAAACTTGATAGAATTTTCGAAGCTGTAATTTGTGGTTAGCTATAAAATTTAAAGACTGTATTTGTTGTTTATTTGCTACAGTTGAATTTCACCCAACTTTTGGGATTTTTGACAGGCATCGGATTAGGCTTATCTGCAACTTGGTGGAGAAGAGGTCACAATAGGCACCACGCAATGCCACAACGCATACACCATGACGTTGATCTAGACACATTTCCCCTTCTTGCGTATAACGTGCAAGTTGCCAAAGATCCTAAACAAGGAAAAACGTTCCTAATTCAAAATCAGGTGCTTGCATCAAATAACAAACCCATTAAAATATAATAAGCTGCATTTTTCAAATTATCAAAACCAATTAATCAAAGTGACGTACTTGTTTTTTTCCCACACAGAAATATTTGTTTCTTCTCATGGATACCCTAATTGGAACTCTTATCTGGCAATTATACCTGCATCCTAGATATATTTGGAAGCATATGTTATATCTCGAAGCGTTGTCTTTAGCCAGCCATTACTATTTCTTCGCCTACCAAATTGGGTTCTGGCCTTGGCTAATCTCCACATGGCTGGCATCTATTTATCTTTTTGGTAACTTTGCCTTGTCCCATACTCATCTTCCAGTGACTACTGAGCCAACCCACTGGGTAGAATATGGGCTTCTCCATACAGCTGACGTGGAACAACGACCTTGGTGTGATTGGTGGATGGGATATTTGAACTATCAAATCGAACATCATTTGTTTCCAACGATGCCTCAATTCCGTCATCCTCAAGTTCACGGTCGCGTACGAGCTCTCGCTGAAAAGCATGGGATCCCGTATACCGTATATTCTTATAATGAAGCTGTCTATAAGACGTTTAAGAATCTGGAAAATGTGTCTCATGAATTTAAACATATGTAAGCTTAAGGATAAAATGATTTAAAAAATCTAATAAATGTATATCATATGTATGTCGTCATTTAAAAAATAATATGTTGTCAAATTCTCAATTTTTTAAAACTCATTTGGATTTACCGAGAAAGACTCGGGTAACTTTCCGCTCCTTTTCAAAATAAGAATTATTTACACATTGCAGCGTTAAAATGATTAGTATATTCATAAACAATAAATAAAATTGCGACCAAATTATAAATGAAAAGACTCATCCATGTATACAGAAGGAAGTTTTCACAAGATGTAATGTAAACCAATAATAATACAACATAAATGTAGTATAGTAATATAAATTTAAAAGTAAGTTGACAGTGCTACTAGGAAACGATATTACATGCTGAAAAATGCTTTCAAAACAGTAAACCACATTGTTTAAATTGAATTTAGATTCAGAGATTTAAAGAATGTTATAAAAAAATATTGAGAAAAAAACACCACGGTAAACAATAAAAGCAAATCAACAAAGCACTACAGAAAAATTGGATTATGAGTGTATAGACGACTGAATGTTGGCCTTTGATCTGGTGGTTGTCATATTTTGAGACCTAAAATTTAAAGTAGACAGATAGTTCATTTTGTTGCCGAAGAAAAATCAGGTAGCCACGATTTATGTAAGTCTCACGTAGCTTTTAGATTTTAATTGTTTTCTACTAATTCTAAATTTAATTATGATTTATATTCAACTTTTTTCAATCTTTTATCTTGTTTATCTCAATGACAGAAGCATCTGAAATTATGACGTCAATTGGTATTTTTCACGATATAGTGTTCCTTGCACAGAAAATTCCTTGAACCATTTCAAAATAAGGAATAACTACTGTTTTTTGATAAATACAGATATTTTATAATCATTCCATTCGGTATCTATTCGATTTGCCAATTACACAAAAAATTGATGTTATAATAAACGGGCAAATATTAAAAAAACCAAAAAATTGTCATTAAAACTGTTGTATTTGTTATAAAGTGAATGGACACTGATAATTATTTTACAAACATATTGAAGCCTTGACTACCACAATATTACTTGGGAAAATATTCTACGAAACAAAAAACAGATGCTTAAAAAAATCGTACTTTAAAATTCCTTGTTTAATCCTAGTTAAAATACGATATTCCTTGTTTGTACTAATATTATGAAAAGATCAAGTGACAAACCATAGCACGAATGGTATAGCACCAATGCTGATTATTTTTCATTGCGAAACAAAGTTAACAATTTAAAAGTTAAAAAAAGATTGTCCTCAAGTTACAAAATTTTCCTACCTAATATCTGGTAATCGTTAACACGTTAGTTTAATTAAAGTTGCGAAATAGAAAAACTTAATTTATTGATTTTTTCCCTAACTGTGATCTCTAACCAAAAGACTCAAATCAAGGTTACATGTGCGAAATTTGTTTATTGAATCTTTACAGGGAAGTAAAATTTGAAATACGGTTTAGGTCTTTTTTAAACGTTTATTGTTAAGATAGGATTCAATCTGGTAAGCTTAATTAATTTATGTTACTAGTCGTTTCTGGGAGGAAACATGATACCTTATTAAAGCTGAAAAACCTAATGAAATTATCGTAATCAGAAACTCCAGGGTGTAATATGAGACGAAGTGCAGTCACTAGAAAAGCATAAGGTATCGAAATAAAAATTAACGAAGGATAACATATTAACATAAAGACTAAATACAATAGCACGTAAGCTTATAAAAAATTGAAAGCGGAACACTCATGCACTCCAAAACAAATACACATTACATTCACAAATACAATTTAAAAATAATAATTTCCACAAGCTCCAAATACATTTTTTCCAAGCATATACGCAGGAGAATAATTTTAATTAAATGATTACAAATGGAACAGTGCATCATGTACAAATTACTGACCCTTCAACATTTATTACCCTTACAGTGTTGTTGTAAAAGTAAATCGTTTGAATTGTGTACATAGTCCATATAAGATATAATAAAGTTCTCATATCTGCAAAGAATTTAAACGTGTTCATATATATGGGGAAAAGTGCTGTTAAAAACAAGCAACATTTTTTTGCATTACTGAACTATTTATATCTTATCAAAATATTTTGATGGGCAAAGGTTTCGGAATGGTTTTTGGTTTGGACTTTCCTGCTTATTTATGTACGATCCGGTGCTTGTTTTCATCGTCTGTTGTGCATAATTGTGTAATAGGAAAAACCCGAATAATTTGTGTTTTCCTTCATTGTTATCTTCAAAACATGATTACATGGGTTTAATGTTATTAATGACACGGAGACGTAATAATAAACGGATTTGACCTGCCGGAAGCAAACGCTTGAAATTATGTTGATTTATTCCGACAACATTACACAATAAGTATTTAAATTTCATCAAAATTGACACTAATTTCTGTATGTTCTAAAAAATTAAATAAATGTATTCATGTATTCATATAAATTTGTTGGTAAAGCCTTGGCGGTACGCGAGAGTAATTGTTATAGCAATGATATGCAGCTTGCCACTGTAAGATCACAAGCCCAGAAGGAGTTTCTTAAGATGGCGGCCAACAATTTAACATATATGGACTTTAAGTTAGGTTTATTTGAAATCGACTTGAAATAAAGTAAATATCTTCCATAGATGGTATCCTTTTTGTAGGCTATTGGACAGCAGGTATAGATTCACAAACTCCCACACAATTTTCATGGGGATATTCTGGCGAAACGCTGAACAGAAGTTTCATCGATCCTTTTGGATCCAATAGCGCTTGGTCATGCATATGTTTTACACCATACTTAATGACACAATATAGTGGAAGGAACTGCACCATTTCGAATCCATTCTTGTGTGAGAAAATACATGACGATATGTAAATAACTTTTAAATCAATATGACCGCTACTTCAGTTTTTCATGGTCATTTACAAATAGATTGAAATGTAGTTTCCTAAAAAATTGTAATATAATTAATATTATAAAAATAAAACGATAAAGGGTGCCAGCTTTATGACAAAGTAAACTTTGTTTTTGTTATGCTAATTTCATTGCATTTCCGTATATTTCGGCTTGGCACGGCACCTTCAATAAATTTTTCGATGATTGGCTATGGACTAATAGTGTTTATTGGTATATTTTGGGTATACTACATGCCCAATGTTTAAATTTATATTACCTGTTAACTTATTGCAATTCATGTCGTTTAAAAAGTGGACGAATAAAATATTTAGCGTAACAATATACCAGAGAATGAGACAAAAAGTTTTCACAAGTTTACCGCTGTAAAATATTGTGCTACACGTGGATCATATTTATTTTGTAGACTCATTTACAATAAATAGGATGAAGAAACATGTATTTCAAATAGATTCGTGAAATCCATTTTTCGAAATTTATACAGAAAATAAATATAACACTTATAAGAAGTATAGCATCAAAAAAACATCATGAAAATGTTTTTAAAAAATGAGCAATAAAACTTTGTATTTGATTTGTAACCATTTGTTTCAAGCAACTCAATTTAAAAATTCTATTCAACTATTTCACAATTCATTCCGTAATTATCAGGAAAGACATCACTTCCATCATTTCCTAGAAATACCACTGCTTTGGCTTGTTTTTCATCTCATTCGCGCATCGAGCCAATAAATTTTGCATATTTTCTAATTCCCTTTTCAGATTCCAGAAACACAGGATCTTTGTGGCACTCGTTTTTCTGCCTAAAATAGTTTAATTATCTCTCTGCTATGCGACTTTGTTTAAATCTAATTCTAAAAAATGTGCTTTGTTTTCCTTAAACAATAAATAAATCGAAACCATTTTTTTAAAATAAAGGATTAGCATACATGCAACATTTGTAATACAAGCATACATAAGTGATAGTTTTGTGGTTACAATTGAATAAAAATAACAATCTTTGTATTCTACGGACGCAACATGATTAAAAGTGACCAAAAACAAATGCCACATCCTGTACCTTTTTAATATAAATTGAGACATTTGGTTACTATCCTAATGTATTTCTATGTCTGCATTTTTATAACATTTAATTTTTATAAGATGCCTTGTTGAGTGTATATCACAGATTAACCAAATTTGCGTATATTGTCATTTCTGTCCGAATATCGCAAAGTTGGTTATTTTCTTACCATTTTTTTAACAAGATTTCTCAACTATTCAAAAATTAGGAAGCCAATATCCCTCCAAAATGCTTAAATTAACCATAGTAACGCTCTTCTTACAAGCAACCACTGCCTTAACATCCAATTCATCCGAAGATTTGGTAAGTCTGGACAACTTTTTTTATATCTTTGGCCAAATAAAAATTAAGAATATTTAAATATTAACTTCAACATTTTAACAGGACTTGAGTAACATCATAATCGAGTTTTACCCTTATCCGTCCATCTTGGACCTTTATGACCGTAGAAGATACACTGCAGAAGACCTAGTTCCCTTCGTTTCTAAAGTAGCCACGAAATTCAAAAATATTGCTTTGGATTTGCACGTATCCTCATTTGCTCGTGGTAAACTACAAAAATTCGTACTGTGAATTTTTTTTTCGTTTTTTTTCAATAATTTTTACAATAAATGTAAATACACAATGCTTTTTAAAATTCATTCTAGCTCAAAAAACAAGTTACTTCTTGTCGGGTTACGCAATAGCAAAATATAATTGCCTGAATACAACCACTCGTAAAATGAATCTGTATCTCGAAATTTATGGGAATAAAAATTGTGACTGTAAAATCACTCAAGAAATTTTACAAACAGCAGCAAAATTTGCCAATGAAATCAACAAGTTATGCAGTGAAACAGTTTCCACTATTTTGTTAAGGAGTACATCCAAATGTCCTTTAATTATGAGCGAGTGCGGAAATAGATTAAATTTAACTAATGGATACAAATGGGGTGAATTCATTCCCATTTCAGACTACTGCAATCCAAAAACCGTGCAGAACATAACACGTCGTCCCGATGTTCTAGTACTGACTTATTCAAATCCATACGATTTATTTACAATAGACGTCACACTTTGTCAACCCTATCCAGAAAATGGGAATGAGGAGCTCATCCTAATGAAAAAAGTGGGTCTTAGTGACACCAAAAAGGATAATTCGATTCAGATGAAAACTTTTATCTCGTTTTGGCAACAGGCTACCAATCAGAGAAACTATAAATTTTTATTTCAAGGAGCCTTTGATGCATACTCTTGGACAGATGAGAATAAAATTAGTATGTTTAAAAATGGTTGGTGGTATCTTCAAGAAGATCCTGGAAACACAAATACAAACGAGTTTTTATTTCAAGAAAAATATATACAGGCTGTTCGTATAGACGATGAAGAAAATGTAAAAAATCTTCCATGGTATTCAAATAAAACGTTTAATAAAAACACAAGTGGAATACTTTTTCACGACTATTTAGCTGAATTGGCGACCTGTACGGATTTTCAAAGAGTATTGACCTTAAAACTAAGTGATGTTACTAGATTTCGAAAAAAGTTTGAACAAAAGTTGGCCTTGTGTAGTGAAAGATTCCAGCTGTTTATTTTAATGAGTGAACTAACCAGCAAGGATATTCATCAACTGCTTATATTAAAGAATGTACAGATAACCTTACTTATACCTCTCAGTACAAATAATTTACCTCAAGGATACGATATAAGTTATCAAGGAATCATAAAAGAGTCGGGATTCAAATATGGCTATTTTATTCACATGGAAAACTGTGGGCTTTACAATGATTATGACACGATTTCTAAAAGCATGATCAACAATGCTTTAGCGGATGTACACAGTACAATTAATATATTTCACTATGAAGAGTACGAAGATACAGTAAGTTTAGGGGCAACTCGTATGTTTCGACTAAGAAACACATTGTTTGAAAGATGTAGGAAATTGGTGCTAAAAAGTCGAAAAACGGAAATAGAAACTGGGTATGCGCTGAGAGGATTTTACAAAGGAAGGGACTTTTACGAATCGGAATGGCAGATGAAAAATTATGTAAAGTATATTGAGTTGCTGAGTGACTGGGCTGAGAATTGTAATCAAACCGTGGTTTTTCTGGGGTCAGATGAAGATGTTAGGTTTAATGGGGATTTTGGAAGAACATGGGAAACGGTTGGTTGGTACTCCTACAATGCTTTTGTGGAGAAGAAAGGTTATAAGCCCAAAAGTGTTTCAAGGTCGTTAAATGTGTCAACTTTCCCAAATAAACATGTTCCGTACTTTGGCCTGACGCAAAACCAATTTATAACAGTTTTGTGCTTAATACTAGTATTCTTTTTGTCGATCATCCTAATAGTGACTTATTTTGTACATCATTTTCGTACAAAGTTTCCTTTAACTTATGAAGAATGTAAGGCGTTCTTTGAAGGAAGATCTGAAAATGAGCTAACTGGGACCAATCCGAGTGATGCACAGTACGACAGGGTAACGTACGAAGTTTCAGATTGCGACTTTACAATTAACACTGATGAGCTGTTGGGATCTGGAGAATTTGGTGTGGTTTGTCGTGGAACTGTGACGATTTGTGATGTTGAAATTCAAGTTGCTGTTAAAACAACAAACCCACAGAAACTACACAAAACAATGTTAAATGGACTTCTATCTGAAATTAAAGTACTTTCGTATGTTGGACGTCATCCAAATATTATTAGGCTTTTTGGGGCTAACACATCTTCATTGAAAACTGGGAAGGTATTTGTTTTTCTCGAATTGTGTGAGTTGGGATGTTTGAGAAATTTTCTGCAGAAATTGCGTACTGTGGAATGTGGTCATATCACCAACTATTCTCCATATGAACCAAACAATGATAATCAATGTGTCAACTTATCGAAAACTTTAAAATTGGTTATGGACGCTTCACTTTCAAATGAATTTTATCGATGGTCTCAAGAAATTTGTAATGGAATGGAATATCTAGCAAGGAAACATGTCGTTCACGCTGATTTGTCTACACGTAATATTTTGTTGAATTTAAGACGGGAAGCGAAAATTTGCGATTTTGGACTGTCACGACGAATGTATAATTATGAAAATTATGTGAAATCACAACAAGAGCCTATGCCTTGGAAATGGATGGCACCGGAATCTTTAAGGGATATGGTGTACAATGAGAAAACTGATATATGGGCATATGGGATTACACTTTGGGAAATATATTCTTTGGGAAGCTTGCCATATCCGGGATTAACATGGAATGATAATTTTGTGCAAATGTTGGAAGATGGACTTGTACCTTCTTCACCTGATTTTGAAGAGAAAAATATGTAAAGTTTTGATAACTACCTTATTTAAGTCTGTATACATGCTTAAAATAAGGGAGGCTTTATTATGATTTATTTTTCGTATATTTTTTTTGATCTAGGTATGACTTGATGAAGAATTGTTGGAAAATTGTACCGGATCAACGGCCAACATTCACCGAGATTTTGTCCATGCTAACTTATTCCGAAGTTTTATAAAAAATAAAAGTTTTTGAAATTAGTTTTTTTTAGTTTTTCTCTGATTAGTTATCATTTCCGTAGTATGTCTCTAAATTTTTTCTTCACAATTATTAGTGTATTTAAATTTGTGAACCTAAATCCTATTTTCAATATATGCCTGAGAGATGAAAAATCCCTTTTTGTTCAAGGAAAGTCTTTTCATTTTATTACCAATCACATATTTATTTACATTTTATGCTTTAAAAAATATGTGGTCGAGGTAAACTAAGTGTTTCGAATGTAACCTACCTCGTATGTAACCTACCACCTGGTACGTAACCTACCACCTTGTACGTAACCTACCACCTTGTACGTAACCTACCACCTTGTACGTAACCTACCACCTTGTACGTAACCTACCACCTTGTATGTAACCTACCTTGTATGTAACCTACTAAGTAACCTACCTTGTACGTAACCTACCACGTACTTAACTTATACGTAACCTACAATGTAACCTACCACGTACTTTACTTACATGTAACCTACTATGTAACCTACCACGTACTTAACTTATATGTAACCTACTATGTAGCCTACCTTGTACGTAACCTACCACGTACTTAACTTATATGTAACCTACTATGTAACCTACCTTGTACGTAACTTACCATGTAACCTACCACGTACTTAACTTATATGTAACCTACTATGTAACCTACCTTGTACGTAACTTACCATGTAACCTACCACGTACTTAACTTATATGTAACCTACTATGTAACCTACCTTATACGTAACCTACCATGTAACCTACCACGTACTTAACTTTTTTTAACCTACTATGTAGCCTACGTTGTATGTAACCTACTATGTAACCTACCACGTGATTACCTTGTATGTTACATACGAGGTAGATTACATATAAAGTACGTAAGAGCTAGGTTAAATACCTGGTAGGTTACATAGAAAGTACGAACGAGGTAGGTTACATACAAGATAGGTTACATACGAGGTAGGTTACATACAAAGTACGTAAGAGGTAGGTTACATACCTGGTAGGTAGGTTACATACAAAGTACATACGAGGTAGGTTACATACAAAGTACGTAAGAGGTAGGTTACATACATGGTAGGTTACATTCGGAACACTTGGTTTACCTCGACCAAATATGTTACTAAAGTTATAATATTTTACAAGTTTGTGTTATTGTATCTGCTCTTTCATGGTACAAATATGCATTTGTCATGCACAATCCAAGTAGTCAGATTTGTGTTCGGAAATTACCTATTTTTTATTTCCCGACGTAAGCCCAAACCATTTGGATGCATGGTAGAATCTATATTTACTGCAGAGTACCAGGAATACCATGTATGCATACTTCTCTTTGTGCGGTTTTGTTATTCGATGTGTTCAACCAATTTCATAATTTAACATTCAGGATACAAACATGTAAGTGCACTTTAACTACATCACATCAACGCCCAACATACAATTTCATCACAAAATTTAGTATCGTCATCACTTTTTATTATAACTCGGCGTAAGTGGAAAACGTATCATTACTTGTAATAATCCCATATTTGATGAATTTCATGCTGAATAGTTGTACACAAATTAAAACTAAAAATAAAAAATATTAATTTGCTCACTTTGTAAAATGGTGCTACAATTCCTTTTCATGTGCATTATCAGCAAGTTTCATGTTTTATTCATGTTCATGAAAATTGGACTTCGAAATTTTTAAAGCACAATTACCTTCCCTTGTTTTTGTCTAAAAATTGCAGATACGCCCATAAATTCAATAAACCTTCCGACACCTAATGATGTACAAATTTAATTTCCTTGTTCCGATAAAAACTTGTATTTTTTTGTTTACTGAGTGACTAAATATTGTTGATGGAGTGTCTATAATTTCCTGGAGCAGACAAAATCGAACATTGAATGCAATGTAATACCTCGCCAACATAAAGGATTGTATTATTTACGGGAAACTGATTAAAAATAAGGTATATAATGAGTATTTAAGCTGCAATATCGTATTAAACGATCTATTATTGTTAAAAAATAACATCACTAAAACTT
>JAQFZH010002359.1:0-16880 GCA_034695485.1 Entomobrya nivalis | reverse complement strand
GTCATATTCCGATTTGACAGGCTACTTCTCATTAGTTGGTCATTATTTCCAGCGATCTGAGATTCTCGATAATTTTTATCGGGTAGTTTTTCATCACAAGATTCTTCGCTTTCCCAATGTTTTCAGCTGTATTCATACCAGTTTAAAATATATACATATATCTAATGTTTGATTAATATAAATGCTGCTTGAATTATATAAAAATACGTTAAAAAACTACTTGTTGGAATCGATCATAATAGGTTATGTTTTTTAACGCTTTGTTATGACAAATACATATAATCATATGTAACTCACGTGGTTTTTTAAATGTATAAATATTGTAGGAGCACAAGTGTGTTGGACTTAAAACCAATAAGGCCTCAATTAGATACAAGCACGTGCGAAATGATTTGCTGGTGGTTCCTGGCAGACATCGTTTTTTAAAGACAAGCGTGCTGAAATTAATAAAAAGCTTTCAATTTATTATTAAGAGAAATTGTAAAGCGGTTTATTTTAGCAATTATTTTTTTGATATGAACTAATTATCGGCCTATTTAGTCGAACGCATGTTTTACCTAATCAAGCATTTGAGTTATTTAAATATCAGGTCACTGCACTGCAAAGTTAACACAGGGTAGATGGCACTCCCGTCGAGGTTGCTTCAGGCAAATGAAGGTAGCTAAAGCGGAGCAGACACGCTCACTGCACAGCAGACTGAACACAGGACAGAAGGCGAGGGAAAGTTGCAAGTCCATCCAGACTTTGTCGACAAGGCCACGAGGGAGAGTAGAGGAGGTCGCAGAGCTGCTGGGATAAAAGCCTGGATGGACCTGCAAGCTTCTCACGCCATCTGTTCTACAAGCTGAGTGTGAGCTATTCATACTATCATGCTGGCTAGCTGTTAGTCTCGATGCTTGCTTATGTAGATTTGAATAGGGATGAAGATGTGATGTGTATTGTGCAGACTGGGCAATGGGGCAAGCAAAAACAGACGTGCTTAATTAATAGTTGATTAATTACTTTAATTAGTGTGGGGACAATAAGGATGGGTTAAATCACGTGTTGGCTGCGTTAGTAAGTAAAGTAATTACAACTTTTTCAAAACAGGTATGGAATTTGGACATATGAACAGTATTATTACATTTCGCATAAAATATATGACGATGAGACGTTTTTTCTAAAACCGAACAAAGGTTTAACTCTTTTGGCACTTCTAGTTCAAGATTATCTGACTAATTTGTAATTTGTACAAATTGATTAGCTTAGTAATTATTAATCCAGTAATATTTACAGTGCTACTATATTTTGTCTGGTAAGTGCCGTAACAAATCAAACACAAAGTCAATAGATATTCCTGACAAATAATGGTTCGTGGAAACACAACCATGCTAATTTGTTAACAAAACGGCATCGGTAACTCTTGGTAGCACGTTTTTAAGATAATTAGCTACAAATTGGTTATCAATATCTTCAAATTGGTAATATGGAAGCTTTACTGGACGAGTAGCCCGAGCCATAAGCATATTGAACTTTCTCAATTTTGCATTTGATACAAAGCCATCCTCCTGCACAACAAATTTTTCACAAAGATTTTGTCGCATACTCAAAACTAAACGTTCAATTTCAATAGTCCAATAGGCAAATAAATCAAGACTAGTTTTAAATGTGAAAGTTAACAAAACTATAATTGTAGCAAGATAAACATACACACTGGATTTGTCATGATGTGTAATGATTAGCCACCAAAAGGGAACGAAAATCCAAAACAAGGAAGAAAGTATAACGGATATTGGTTTGGCAATTTCAATAACCAAAACTTGTTACAAAACCATGAAAGCTCTATAAGCAGATAAAAACTTGGCTGGAGAACGAAGCAGATATTTTGATAGGATTAGCATTCGGTTGGCGCAACTAAATAAAACTATAATATATAGAGTAACCGTACCCAAAATTCGGCTACATTCACAAGCACCAGTAAAAATTAACACAATTTTGATGATTAACGTTACAAAATTAAACATTACGGAATGAATACCCAATAACCAGAAAACGTCTTTTAAAACATATCCGATTGGATCATACTTTGAATAAATTAATGTAAGTGCAGTAATCCAAGGATTGAATATTGCTATAAGAATCAGTGGAATTCCTAATTTGTCCAACGTAGTCGGAATTTCATTCAGTGGGAAAACAGCCTAAAAGCAACGAAAAACGTGATCAGTTATGATTTCCATGAAATGTAGTATATTTGTATAAAGATTAAGTTGACTTCAGGCCTAAAATGACTTACGCTTTAACAAAATTGTTGTTAATTCGAAACATTTGCTGAGTATATCAATTAATTCGTTATTTAGGAGAATACTTTGAAATAAATAAAATGATAGTGCTAGTGGTCCACTGACTATTATTAATACCACGATCCCAACAAAGTCTTCAATTTTTCTATATCCGAATAAATTAGTAAGAACAACATAATAGCAACACATATTTAAAAGCAAAACTATTGATGTTGTAAGGTAAGCTTTAGGCAGATTGGGATTTCTATGTATTTTGAGCTTCCCATGCTGGGTATCTAAGGTTACAGGAAGTTCAGGAAGAAAAGAAAAGCCAGTAGTTAAAAGGGTATGTTGAATTTTATGAATTTCTAACAACATTTTTCGATTATAACTGTGTGTCTGATGCATTGTCAAATGTGCCACAAAATAAACATATCAGCGTGTTGAGAGGGGTTTCCTACTGTGAATAAAATTTGAAATAAAAGGCTTCCGTGGCACCATGGGCTATTCAGATACTCTATAATTTGTTTTGTTGACTAAAAATGAATGATTTATCAAGATATTTATTTAAATATGGCATTTTAACCAGGAACTTAGTTTAATAAACATTTTAAATCATCTGAGGAATTATTCTGGAACAGGAATGTTACAAAAACCAAACAACTAGCCTACACGTGTGTAGTTTATATGTATTCAGGAAATGTCGCTTAAGTATTGGTAAGTATTAGAAATCAGAGAAAATTACCATTTGAAAGTAATCATTTCAAATTGAAGAAAATATTTGTTTAAGCCAAAAAAGATTGTCGGTAGATTTTTTGTTAAAAATTAAGAAAAATGATATCAGTAAAGCTATTAAAATTGAATAATATAACCAATTTAGAGTTGCAAAATTGTATATTCTTGTCCTTTAAACGGTTGCAATTTCTAAAATTGGTATTTAGGATACTCTAACTTTAAATTGTTTAGAATAATGCTAGACAATTTGTAAATGTTTACACCGATATTCATTACGCAACTATCTTTTAAATCTAGCTCGCCTGAATCCCCAATTATGTCTATAAAAATACTGCTTAAAGTTAGATAGTTTGTGTAATGTAATCGTTTGAATGTTTAAATAAATTGTACCTTTATATTTAGGGGAAGACGTAATCAATGAAAACTTAAAGGGTTACTCGTATTGGGGATACTTCCCCACTCGTCTCACTTAGTCTCAATTTTTCGAATTTACAAGGATGTTGTGTGCAAAATAGTACTTTTTTAGCTGCACCGTTCTTTTAAATTCAAAATTTAGAAAATTTGTAACAGAATAGTAGAGTACAGGTCTTCTCGTTCGAAGGACTTTTTGCTCGAGAAATTTGGTCCATAAATGACGGAATTGTGTTGGTTCTACGATTTCATTAAATTCACTAAATTCACTATATCTTGAAAACGGTTAGTGGTAACCATGGTAATGGTAACCACCACTTTTAAGTATGTTGCTATAGTAGTTAACGCTGGTGCAAATCACGACCTGCTACTAAATATGCTTCATTTTTGGGTACGATGGGATTTGATATATGGCATATTAAACCAAATTTTATTGAATATGTAATCATGAGTTTTGCGGCTCAACTAGTCAAATACCTGATAAAGAGAGACGACTTACTTCAAGTCTGGGTTCGTATGCTGAAAGCATTTAATCCTGCAGACCCATATTTACAGTTTTGTATTCATGCTCATCTTTGACATTCAAATGTTTGCATTTTCAATCGTTTAACAATATTATGCATGTATTCAATTCTATCAAAATAAAATAAACATCCCTTCATGTGGTTAATATCGTAAAACGCTTCAGAAAGTTAAATACAGTTTACAAGATGCACAAACAAGGTTATGTACGCTGTCAAATCTACAAATATCAAGTTCATTAACCTTTGCAGCAGATGACCTCGTTGAATACAAAAAAGACTATTTATTTTCTGTGTCGGTAACAAATAAAAGCTTTAATTTACTTGATTGGACTCAACTTGCAGTTTTGCGTACTATACTTATGAAATAAATACAAAGGAAATATTACATGAACGAGAGTGCTACGGCAATGTCGAAACATTTTAATGCAGTTCATGCTCTTCAATGCATCAACGTTTATAAAGCTTCTGTGAATTTTCGCTATTCAATATATGCAATTCATAACGAGATAGCGTTTACTCGGTTATTTTTGTGATGTCAGCAAATACACATCGCATATAAAAGGCTACATAAAATGTTTTCAAGGACAAATTTTTGGCTAGGCTGATAGTCTGATTTGCAATAAGCTCTATAAGCAAGTAAGCTTATACACTAACACAAAATGAACCGTATGTATTCAAATGCACATTATTAAGAGAGGAAAATGTATTATGTGCTCAGCTAAATCAACAAAAATATTACTAGTGTGGAAATACTATGTTCAACCAACTGGTTTAATGAAAAAACCAAATTGCGTAATCGATAAAATACATATATACATCATATATGTCATATATAGTATAATGCATGTGAGCATAACGTGAACAACCATTAAGTAAATAATAGAACACTTGCAGAAAAACTTAGTTAATGCATTGAATTTTCTTGGAAGCCTTTTCAGTTAAAATGATGACAATAACTATTAGTCTGCAGTAGTCCGACAAACTATCAGCAATACAACTCAAATTGCTGCCAAGTATCGAGCAGATTTTTTCTGTTTTTTTTCTGTCCGTCTCGTACACAACTAATAATGTCCGAACAAAGCGAGTGGACTGCCCTTGAGGCAAGCCCATATTTCTGGAAAGCCGACACAATTAACAATTTTTTGAGAGACACGTTCAATATAATTAAACCAGTTGTTAAAAGTGTACATCAAATAAAAACGACACCACTAGTGCACGAAAGTGAAACTACTAAACTAGGTGAAAGTCATTCTGAAAATAAGCTCAAGAGCTTTGTTGGAAAGGTAAATAGTGAAAGTGAAAAGGTATTGGGAAACTTGAGCTTGGTGGATGTAATTGGATCTTGTGACTGGGATATTTTAAAGAGAAATGAGCTCGGACATGATACAATAAAGATTGATAACGACAAGTTTAGAAAAAGAAGTGTCATCGAACTTTTGAGATTAATTCGTAATAAAATGGAGCATTGTAGAGGCTACAAAAGTGAAGTGAAAGAAAAACTGTTATTTTTTGTCAAAGTTGCCAATATCACACCAATACAGTATGAATTTGATCAACAGCTTTACGCATCTTACTGGATCACCAAGTTTCCTAAGTTACTACCTTTTCTTTGAGTAAAATTTTACGAGTTCAGAAATATATTAAAAAGTTACTATCCTTTGCATTATGGCAAAGCTGAAAACGGTTTTACCCTTATGCCCATCGTCTACCCGAGTGACTTTGTTATTGATTAAAAAAAAATTCTGGAATATCTTAACAGTGCTCTAATTGTTCATTTGGAGAAAGGTATAGTATTTTATGCTTGGTCACTACATCGTTTTATTTATACTGGGTTATGTTTTAGAATTTACCAAATTGTACCTTTTTACAGGAACTGTTTTAAAACGTTTCAAGACAAATATTAATGGCGGACAATTAAAGACCAGACTGTGCTCGTTGGAATTTAGAGCTTTTCATGGATTAGTAAACATGTTTGAAAAGACTACATGTATCAGTGTGGTTATAACACCGGGGGAGAAATCTTCATTAACTGTATCACATTTCTCATCAAAGTACCATATCGAATACATTGGAAATTTCTCAGCAATAGAGAAAACGACATTGATTTTTACTGATAGCATCGAGTGTGAAGACGTTTGGAGAAATTGTCAAAATTGTGATTGTAGGGTTATCGTTTTTGTTGATGAAGAGAAATTGAAAGATGAAAAGATTTTAATAGCCCTCGAAAAATTTAAGGAAAAGAATGCAAACATTGAGCTTTACGAATGTCCAGTCGCTTGCTCTGATTTGTCTAGATCAACAATAGAGAAGATTTATGAAAATTGTGAAGTAAGTATATTTGCTAGAGACTTAAAAGTAAAAGATATTTTGTTCGATTGTAACGTTGAAAATTTACTTGATGGATTTTCTGGAGATTTTATAAAGCAATTACTTAGAAGAAAAATACCTATACTATTTCGGGAACATGATAGGCCAACAGTTTACCCAGATTATGTAGAGCGCACATTATATGTTAACGACTACTTGATAATTAGTCTGGAAGACGTTAATGAATATTTTTGGAACTCGTTTGACAATGATTTTGTAGTGATTTTGTGTGGAACTGTTAACCTTTCTATAGAACAATTTTCGAATTTAAAATTGAACCAGAGTAATTGTCAGAAAGTTTACTTTTTGAAAGAGTTTGGTGATTTATATTGTTACGATCCACAGACCGAATTTCAAAATGGATGCATAATTGTAGTTGAGTCGGAGAACGAGGAAGAGCTTTCTGGTGAAGTCATGCAAACTGACGTGTTTTTAAATTGTGTAAGTAGATCGAATATACATTATATGCGTTTCGATAAACATGGTACACTTTTTTATCGCATAAATGACTTCACCGAGCTAGATATTCTAAAAAATAAAATACCAAATAATGAAAAAGATATCGTAGAAACTTTGTCCGAAAGCAATGAGAAAGCTGTATTTATAACGTCTGAGCCAGGTGGAGGGAAAACACATTTATTACAAAGTATAAGCCGTAAAATATTAGAAAAAAGGAGATTGTCAATTTATGTCCCAATGAAACGATTTATAGAGCTGGTGGATATTGAAACGAAAACTAAACAGGGGCAAGTAAAACAGGTTATTCAGCAAATCTTAAAATGTGATAGCGACCAATATAAATTATTTTTACACAAGTGGCTAAATCAACAAAATGTATCCCATGAAGTAGGGCATATAAACTTAATGCTTGACGGTTTGGATGAAGTTCCAGTAGAAAAAATGGATTTGGCAGTGGAAATACTAAAAACTATTCAAAGTCATTTTAAAATAGTTAAACTGTGGGTTACCTCACGAGAAGCTTTTGCAGATGAAATTGGAGATTTTACTTACGACTCTGTGAAAATATTACCATTTACAAATGACAAGCAAAGAGAGTTTTTTGTCAAGTATTTTCAGTATAATGCTTCGTTAACTGAGCTAGATGCTTCTAAAGTTGCAGAAATGTGTATTTCTCATTTCTGGATGGAAGTAGATGGTAGTTTTCAAACTAATATTACAACCACTCCATTGCATTGTTTTATGCTGGCAAGTTTTTATAATGGGAATATAGATGCTCTTTCTCAGTCCGAAGAAAATTTTGTATCTTTAGACAAAGTCCAATTGTTTGAGTGGCTTCTAAAGTATAAAATTAATGCTTACATTAAAAGTAAATTAAAGATAACAGTTGCTGAGAACGACCCTTTCTATCTGCAAGCAGAGGACTGCTTATTTGAGTTGCAAATGTATATCGCCTTGGAATCCTGTTTTCCTGGGAAATTCAAACAGCCAAAGGAAACTAAGCGGTATACCGAGTCCCATTATGTAAAAATGGGTATTGTAAAATGTGCAAAGCCAATTATATTTGTTCACAAAACCTTTGCTGAATATCTAATTGCAAAGTTCATTTTTCGAGAACTCAATACGCCAGTTGATATGGATAGGTTGGAAACCATGCATTCGTTTTTGTCCATTCTGTTTTCGTTTAGTAAAGTTAATCTCAGTTTTAAAAATTCCGTAATATGTAGTTTCTTGAATGAAATGTTGAGTGGGTGCGAAATAGTTAGTTTACCCTTTTTGAGTACATATGCTAGAGCTGGCTGGTCCAATACTAAATTAGAAAAACGTTTTGATTATTTTGATAGGCTCTTTTATAAAGCTTACCCTTATGTTTTTCTTCTAGTTCATATCTTAAGGTCAGGCTCATTAACTGACGAATTTCAATGCAAGGCTTTTGTAACAGCGATGGAAGATATAGACTCTAAATTTGATCCGTGTACATTTAAAAAACTATGTGGGGTCTTTGGACTAGACGAAAATGGTATGGATATTACCAACAGTTATCATTACCACATATTTGAGTCAGTACTTAAAACTGGGCAGTATGAAATAATTAAATATATAATTGAAACCAAAATGTGGTTTCCACCCAGTAGTTGGCATATGATATCCGAGAAAAGGGAAAATGGTGGAGGAATATTACATATAATTGTATATCCAAATTGGAGGTTGCAAAATATATATGAGAAGAAATATTTGGATAATTTTATTAGTTTGTTTGCCTTTTTAAAAAAGACTGAAGATAACTATATGACTTATACTAACAGTTATGTTAAAATGACAAATATATTAGATAATGAAGGCAAAACTGCATTAATGAACTTGCCTTTATTTAGTATAAATGACGAATATAGTAAACTTAGGTCATTTTTAATTATTGAACTTTACTCAGGTGTTAATGATGTTTTCAATGGTGAAGGAAAGGCTCTTTATTTTATTGATGATATTCAAGTGAGACATTGGTATTGGTGTAAATCAAAAGATATTCAAGATTTTCACAAAACTTTAGAAGTATTTTTGAAACGTGGACATAACCCGGTATATTCAAGCACAAGAAAAGAAGGTTGGACAGCGCTAGCCTGTGCAGTGCATTACTATAGTTGCAAATTACCAATTGAAACGTTGATATTGCTCAAATCAGCCCAGTTTGATTTTAATGCAAAAGACAATGAAGGTAGCACGATTCTCCATTTTTGTGTCGAAACATGTTCTGGTGTTGATGCAACGTTAGCTATACCGCTAATCATATTTGGTTGCGATATTGGCGTTAGAAATGGAAAAGGTCAGTGTGCGATGTGTTTGGCCATGGATTTGAAAAATGTTGAGATGTGCAATGTTTTATGGAAAATGATGAATTTCTTGAAAAAGGAACCGGGTAATGAAAAGTGCAAAGTTAAGCTTGACGCAATCTTGAAAAAATTGAGTTATTTTCGAGGCGAAGATTTTAAGAAGATTTTGGAATGGATGAAATATTCAAGCACGAAAAGAAAACAAAAAAGTAGAAGCATGAGCTGTGGTTTTCTAAATGAATACCGACAGGCTTTCTAGTGTAACTATTCTAGTAGCTCCATATTAAGTTTGTTATTAGAACCATTTCAGTTTCCGAATAATAGGTTTAAAGAACTAAATGTAAGAAGTAAAATTTAATCGGCATAGTTAAAATGTGTTTAGTAGTAACACGAATCAATTTTTTTTGAAACAACTACAATTTTTATTACGACAATAAATGACTTGAAGGAAAATCACAGAAAGTTTAGAAAATTCAATGTTAACACCGAAAAAGATACTGATTCCATTTAAATTTCCGCTAAAATATAAATTAAATAGTTCACGGTTGATAAATTTACTAGAATTTACGTAATAAATACTTTGTATTTATAAGTCAAATTGCATTTGCTGTATTATCACTTTACTTCGCGTAATATTCATCATTAAAGCATTAAAACAGGATTTCAAGTACCGATAAGACAAAATGTGAGCCTGGGCATTAAAAATAGTGGAGTTTGTGCATGGCGCCATTTAACCCCATTTGGTGTTCAGTTCTTACATCTATGAAAACTTATAAAAATTTATGTAAATATAAATAAATATAAATTTATGTAAAGAAATATAATTCATATTAATTTATAAAGCCTCGTGCCACATGGTCACTCCTATTCTTTTTAAACTAATTTATGTGAGCACTAGACCAAGATAGCAACCCAAAAAATACTTCAAATGGAAAATAGACAAACATGTGCCAAATGGTCTGGTTTTGCAAATGTATACCCATTTTATATTAACCGAGCTTTATTTCTATAGGAATAACGGAAATGAAAGTTCATGCTCGTGTATGGTTTAATAGGTTTTAGTCATTAAACTTATGAATATGTAGGTAGGTATTAGGTAGGTAGTAATTCCCATAAAATAGTATGAGTGTATTTATGAGCCTACACGCGTTGCGAGATTAAAATGAATTTAGGCCACCCCCATGACAAAGTTCATTTTTCTAATTAAAAATTGTCTGATAGTTTAGGCTATCAATAGTCTCAGACTTACTAGCGAAGAACGAACTTCATTTAGATTATGACTACAAGCAATACAAAAACTATGGTACAAATATCTTTCTCAGTTTAATATTCTACTTAGTTTTATAAATCGTATCGGTTTTATAAATGTATAACGTGATGAGTTCCAAAAGCTTGGTGAAAAGAGGTCTGCAGAAAAAATACGAAGTTTGCGACGGCATACCACAATTGAATTACGCGATAGAGCGAATTAATACGTAGTATGCTATTTTAGAGCAATAGTAAGATACTTACATATATAAGTCCATTCAACATTTTACTTATTTTCTTAATTTTACTAAAAATATAGATAATTATGCGACAAAAATTAACATGAAGAAATCTTCTTGAGAGAGAAAGTGTTTTAATATAAACCAAAACATAACCTTAACATTTAAAAAACACTATAAAAAGTAATGTATGCATATTCGGACATATATACTAACCTAATTTATACATCAACCCAATATAGCATTATCTACAAGTATTATTTTCCAATATTTCTGCTTAAAAATTTCCATCAAAAATGAGCAAAGACTAATTAAAAGGCCAACTATAACTAGATACAATGGTCCCATTAAATTTTTCATTTGAAGGTTATCGCTAATTACGACTGTTCCCTTAGCCGAATCTTTCGAAAGGGTTTTTGACCATTTTACTCGTTCACTTCTAAGCATGCTTCGATCTATCTGTTTCCACTTCTCCACAATCCCCATATCAACTGCTCGTTCAATAACCTCATTGAATCTTGCTCTATAAACCGCCCCCTTTTTAAGCATCAGTGGCAATCCTACAAAGTAGCATGTGTCCTGTGCCATCACTAATGGAGATGTATTCCCAACCATTTCTGCGCTCAAATTTCGATGCTGCACCTGAATACTTACATCAACCCATGAGACACATGTCTTGTGCGCTCCATTTGAACCCAATAAGTCGCTGAAGCACTTCACTGCATCCTCCTCAAGATGCATACGTTTAAATATCGCTTTGAGGGTTGGATTGGGTGAGGTCTTTAGTAAAACATAAGCCGCTCCACGGACATATTGCAAAGATATTTGATAATGACTTGCACTAGCCAACTCATTAAATGTTGTTGGAGGCTGTTCCAAAATTGGATATGCTAACATGGAAACCAGCTTGCATCGATATGCTGTCGTAATTATCAATCCAAATACAAGCCAAAATGCTCCAAGAACTCGAACACTCTGTGCTGTGTATCCAATTTTGGTGTCTTGTTCAAGAATGGATCGAACCATAAAGCTGACTGTGTGGGTGGCGTGTAACAGCTTTGATCTTAAATATTGAATCAAGCTAAAAGCACTCAATGTGGCCAATGAGCTTATTGCTACAAACTGCCAGCACTCCGGAGACAAAGGCCAGTAGGTAGACTTCCAAGAGTACTGTGGTAAACCCTTTCCTGTTGTAAATGTCAGCCATGTATAGCCCATAGGTAGGGTAAAATCCACGACGAGGTTTCTTGCATATATTTGTGCAGAGCTTAAACCAATGTCAGCTTGACCACTTAAAATATCCCCCACAGAACCTACCCAAGTACCATTAGAAAAACGAGAACCAGTTCCACCACCACCAATTGACGGGAAAAATTCTGCGGTGAAGTTGTATCGTCTCCTTAAATGTTCAAGGGCAAATTTTTGGTAGCCCCTAACTGGTATCCATTTTGCAATGGCTTGCCTTTCAATTTCAATTAATGATGTTGTAGACGTGGGAGTAGTGATTCGAAATACTTTTCCATTAAAGTTGCTCAGCGAATCCGAAAAATATGGTATTTGTAACGGCACTGTGCTAGGATATCCATTGCTACAATACGGACAAGTTGTAACATATGAGGCTGTATTACAACATATGTTCGTTGTAATAAATATTTTGTATCTAAAATACTCCGACATCAGTTGAACGTTTTCATTGGGGCTGAATTTTTCTCCACTTGTGTCAATAAATACGAAATAATCGTATTCCTTTCGTAAAATATATCTGTTGAACTTATCCAAAGTGATGAAGGAACTATTAAGAGTAATTTCATTGTACGAAATTGCTACCGAAATTGTGCACGCATATTTATATCTAGAAAGATGACCCAATGGTAATCTGACTACTTGATTGTTAGTTTTTAAACTAGTATCTGTATTAAATATGAAGTTTGCCACGTCGTTGCGAAAAATGTTCGATATGTTACTGTGCGCAAAGTGGTGTTCTGTTTCAGCTTCAGTTTGATGAAGCAAAATAAATTGAGTGCAGTGCTTTACGTTATCTGTGTTCAAAACATGTAAATAAGCTGAAATAAGTACTGCTAAATTCATTTTGAAAATATGTTAAAGGTTTCCAAATGAAATCACACAATTTATTATTATAAGACGATAACCAAAATATTTGTGGCCTTTTGATGCCTGTGTCTTTGTTGTGGAGCTTACACGATTTGTTGGACAGTCAGTGGAAATCTAGCCCAGATATTTGCACTCGGAAAATTCTAAACGCTGACGGTATAGTTTGTATAAGTAGTTTACTTCATTTAGCTGAAATTAATTATTAAAACCAAATTATATGATTAAACAACTTTGCTACTTTAGCACGTTTTTGTCATTTATTGCCATTAGTGGTCTCATTTACATGCTTTAAGAGGGTTCTGACTTATAGCTCACATTAAAATAAACGTGAATCCACCCAAAAAATTATTTGGCCAGTGCCAAGAACAAATAAGTTACGAAAGTTGAAAATATTTAAATGTTAATGCTGAGTTAAGTGCTTTGTGCTGTAAACGGTTCATGATCTGGTTAAAGTCAGCCAACTTAATTACCAAATATATAATAAATCGTGGCTGGTTCTGTTTAAAGCATATAACAATCCAGTTAATAGTGGGGTTTTTCCACGTGCTTTTCAATAATATAGTATAAATCTGATTTACCAATTTAGTATAATCAGTTTATTTAATAGTTTCTTAGGAATTTTGCGACTTCTATTTTCTTCACGTCACGTTGTCAAGAAACATGATTTGATGCCAATAATGCCACATTTCACAAACGTCTTAGCATTTTTGACCAGTAATCTTGGGCTTTAGAAATTAACTGGCACAGTTCGTATAGTTTTATATCTAGGCCATTAGTGTTTTAGTATTTGTATATTTGGTCAACTTAATAGCTTAATAGCTTAGACATCAACCTATTCTTATTTTTCAACGATATTTTGACCTCAATTAGTGTTTTTGTGGCAAATTAATCAGAATTTTCAAAGCAAGAATAATATTGTTCAAGAGATATAATCAGGTACGAATTCAACAGAAGAATATTTGAGGTAGAATTTTTTTATTAATAGACAATGGTATAAAGTCCGAAGTAGCTTTTACTTGGAATTCAAATTTTGAAACAAGAAAAAATATTCCTTAAAACGTATACTTAAACTTGTACAAGAATAATTGGGTTTCTAGAGGAAACTAATGTATGCAATATCGACTATTTTGCTATTACAAAACTAGTTCACCTTGAACAAAAATTGTAAGTGTTATAGAATATACAAATGAGGAATAATAAGACATTGTGTGTTTTTCTTTACAAAGAAGTGAAACTTCAATCACATTTTCATAAGTCCGGAATAAAAATTCATAACGGTTTTCGAATTTAAATTTTATGGTGTATTCATTGTATATAGGACAAGTCTTGGGATATTAGAAAACGTGTCAAATTATTATCATCGTTTTTCCATTTGCTGTTGCAGCAAACGGTTGATATTTTTAAATACATTTTAAATATTCGGAACTTTACTGGATCAATCTGCAGATATATTTCAAAATTCAGAGTTAAGGAAAAGCTATTCATTCTACATTTCATTTGCATTTATACCAATAGCATTCTTTTTCCTTGGTAATCAGTATAAGGGAGAGAATATAGAAAAAATAACTTTAGATGCACCTTTAGTTCCTTACGATACTTTCACCGGTTTAATAAAAAACCGCTTTACAATTCTAGTAATCCCCAAGCATTTGCACAAAACAGAGTACGAAAATCTTAAAGAGATTTTGAAAATTCAACAATGTTGAACAAACTCCTGTGTTTCTCTCGTTACAGAACAAAAAGCCAGATGTCAACAAACAGCAAAATTCCGGGCCGCAGAAATCGGGTAGGTCTTTAAAGTAATATCAATAATTTTCATTGTTACAATTGTGGTATTCCCTTAATACTGTGCTGTTTTTTGACAGACCCGTTAGTCTTTGTCAGACTGCGATTGTGAAGTAATTGTCAGACGAGTTTTTATAATAATTTTTTTCAAACAGTAACGAAGAACTTCGAAGAAGCTATGAAAACCATCAAATCGTAAGAATCAAATGGAACATTAGTCCTGCTTCGGGCTTTGTAGGTATAATAAAAGCATGTTGACAAAGGTTTCGATTTCCAAATTTTGAATAGTACAATTTTACAAAGGCACAATAGAAACAATAGATTGTTTACATACTATTGATACCTGTATATTGATTTTATAACTGATTAGTTTTACTACTTCTTGCGAAAGTTTATATTTTCAGATTATGTAATAACGTTTTGTGTCATATTGTCTTTTGTGTCATGTTAAAATTTTGTCATCTCGCCGTTTTGCCATATATGTCTTTTTTTTTAAAATGTGTAAAATCCCTGCGCACGAAAACTACATTGTGAGAGTTTGCTATAAAGATGAGGTCTTCTATTACATGTACAATCTTTTTTCGGAGGCAGTTGGCAGATTCTTGTTCTATTTCATAAAGTCGAAATGGGATAAAGAAGTGGCATAGTTGCATAACTGTAACTATATTAGACAGTCGCATAGATCCAATCTGCTGTCAGGCAGCAGCATTCTCAAATTGGATTTGTGTTTGGATGTACTACTGGTTTGGCCCGGAGTGAATTACCCTCTGCTCCACATAGAATTCACTCAAAATCATTTTGTTAAAAAATTACTTGAAGTTACGTTTCAATAAAATTATTGGAAACTCTAACTACGTAATGAATCGTCTTAAATGAATAAATAATTTCAAAAGAATAAAGCAAATTGGTATTTTGTTTCAAGGTTGTAAATGTCAGTGGTTCAAGGTTCAAGTTTTTAGTTCAGAACACTTATTGCTTATTGGAACAACTTTTATCTTTTATAAAAACATAAAACGTATTATGAAGCTACAATCCTTGACCGCTAGTTTAAATTCCAACATAAAAAATTATTTAATTTAAACATTTAATTTTTTCATTTAAATTTCTGTACAATGTTGTAGTTGAGCTAATTACAACTCTTCATAAAATTTCGTGAACAAGTTTTCTTGAAATTGTTATTTACAAGATTTAATATTCAACAAGTCCAAAGGTCAAGGCATTTTTTAAACCCATCAAGCAGTATTTGACTTATGTACGGCGCTGGATTCACATAGTCCTATAACCCTTAGCAGTTAATAGATTTTAAATAAATATTAGTTTATTAAGAACTATAAATCTTATTTTAACTCATTTCTAGTGATGCATTCAAGAAGGTCAGCGAAGCTTTTTTGATTGTGTCTTTGTGTCGTGTGTAAATCATAACGGTTTACAACCAAAACCAACAAAATGTCGAATCATTTAATGTGGAAATCGTTTGAGCTTGTTCGTTTGATTTACGCCTTTATCCCCTATCCCCATATTTTCATTCCAGACCAAAATACAGAGACAATGAGAGTTGAAACAAGATTTAAAAAGCTCCTTGGTTTCCACCTTTCATCACTTGTCTTTACAACAAGTTTGTTTTGGATCTTTCATTTCCTTGCAAGAAGTATCTTTGATTCTCGATTCCCATTCATTTATTTGATACCACCTTACGTGGCACTCGCACTAATGGTCTCAGTTCCTCTCACAGTCACATACATTCTTTTAACAATGGGGAATCAGTTTTGGGAGTGCTTATTTGAGCTGATTCATTTTGAAAATCAACTTAATAAACGCAAAAAAAACTAGTCGGATACTCTACAACAATTGTACACTTCAAGCTTCTAAGCCAAGGTATATCAAATTAACTAAGTTTTTTACCCAATCATCTAGAATTCAGGTCTAAAATGTTTCCTTTTAAAATAAGAAATCCGGAAGTACACTCGTAATGATCCATCCACTGATACAACAGGTGTCCTCATGTACAGCTTGACCATACGTTTGGGACTAATCGGAATATTCTGGACCCCATTTGGAGTATACTTTAACTTAGATCCTGGATATTTTTTCTTTGAATATTTGCTTCATCCAATGAAAGATAAAAGCAATGTCATTAAAATTGCAACATGGCGAACTCGTTATCTAGCTACGCATTGGTGTGTAGCAGAAGCCACGGGATCTTTTATAATGCTACTTGTACCGTTCATGTTCTTGTTTAGTGTGATCACATCCTGTTTGCATGAAATTCAAAAGATTCCTGTAAGATATGCAGTCTTATGAATTTGGTGTGGTGAAGATGGACAATGACTTGACAAGTTCAGACAGAAGACGGGAGCTACTTTTAGCTTTTGACTTGACTTTATTGATGGCTGAGTAGGAATGAGAGATCATACG
>JAQFZH010002358.1:0-16882 GCA_034695485.1 Entomobrya nivalis | reverse complement strand
GTTAAAGAGGTTTAATTGAATTTATTTAACTCTAGCTTTCGAAGACTTTCCGTCCACTTTTTCAAGAGTGAGAACAAATTTGTTGTCTAATGAATGAAAATATAAAGTGTGTGTGTATGCTTGTGTGTGGGAAGGTAAAAGCAATGTAACTCTTCTTTGTACAATTGTTATACTGATATGTTTACTACTAACGCCGACCAAAAAAAATAAAAATGTTCAAAAATAAAATATTGTATTTTGGCTATACGGCTTCCAGGAGTAATATGGTTATATTTAGGAGAGTAAATTAATATATGTAGGCGTTTACTTTGTACTCTATGCACTCGTGTGATAATTCTGAAGAATCCTTGAAAAAAACTTTTAAGCCGATTGAATATTTGTGTCGCGGCAGACATATAGGCGACGTGTGAAATTCCATTACAAAATCTTTTCAAAATTTAATGTACAGTTTACTCCCACAAATTTCTAAAAATAAAAATTTATGAATGAAAACAGAGTATTCGAGTAAGAATATGGAATAATGTAGTCTTTATTAACTGGTTACTATAGCGTAAACAATAATTGATTATTAAATTTCGTAGTAAAATCCATGTAGACCTGTCGGCTTCACATTCAAATATTGATTGACTGCTCTGCCGACGATTTTTGTAAAAGTTGATGAGTGAGTAAATCAATATAATAGATCGTTTGGTTATGGTAGACAATACGACTTCCTGTCTATTCGTATGGGCTCACAATAAGTTATGAATTCTTCGTGGGTGATGACCCGTTAAGTTAGTATGTATATATTTAGTCTCTTATGTCATTGATTCCACAAGTGTTGAGTATACACAAAGAGGCATGTAAACAAAAGACAAACAAGTTGTTGTACAAAATAAATACGACGTCAAAATCACACAACCACACCAAAAAGAACCGACATGACCGACGTACTCATATTTGTTCATTCATAAAGTTGTAATACTTTGCTGACCGATATCAAATATTTTATGAATGAATTTTAGTACTATTTTTAGAAACGTTCATAACCAAATCAATATTTAAGCCACCCTGATTGAAAATCACTTAAAATAGTTGTTAAATGTATATAGGTATGTAAACATATGGGATTAAGTTTAAAACTGACAGTTAACGGCTTACAACAAATGTAACAAAAATGTTTACATGCTTTTCAAATATTTTTGGTATGATATCCCGTGGGAGGCTTAATCCCATGTAGTGGGATGGGATTAATGAAAAATATAATCATCTTTCTATTGTTATAAGCAAGTACAATGGTTGTACACGTTGAAGTATTGCACTTTTCTGATATTGACGTACTTTTTGAACATTCGACATTGAATCTCAACTCGGTAGACTTTCTGGTTCCTTCCTGTTGCGCTTTCGAGTCGACTCGAATTGAAATCCAAAAGCTATTAAAACTTTTACCGTAAAATCCCAGAGAAGCAGACATAAGGACACCTGATCCTCTATGTATTTATAAATATACTCAAATTTATAGCTTTGTGCTTAAGGAATATCCACGTGCATAAAAGTGGGGTTGAATTCAATTCGTTTTCAATTATTATTATTTCGAGCGACTTTTATATCGAACAAAGTGGAATGTCAAGAGAAAAAGGCGGAGGAAGTTCACAGAAGTGCACGCTTTCTTTTTTTGAAGAGTAAATCAAAAAAAGTATAATATCGAATAGAGTTGCATCTCAATTATAGTTTTTCAACATGAACAAGTGATGGAGTACATATCAATAATAGTAAAGAGAAGAATGAACTTGAGAAAGAAAAACCCACTTCAAAAGAACAACCTTAATCACTGATCATCAGTGAGCTCTAAAGCAAGCTAATATAATGAAATTCATGCTTGAGGGCTATCCGTATTCAAATTCGAACATTCGAATTATATCGAACTTGTGTTCCAAATAATAAAAGCTGACGAGCTTGCATACATGCAAAAATGCAATACGAATTCCGATACAAGGGCACAAGTCTAATTTATAATTCAGGTTGTGTATCATCTACACACTCCACCCACCCATGTCACTACATTTTTTAGCCAACGTTTTAAAAAAATGCACAAGGTTAAAAAACGAACAATCGAACATTATTTTGGACTTGTGACTGAAAAAAACGACCGGTGACGTAAACTACTAATGCCATGCGTTCGTTATTAAAATACGAAGCAATGCCAAAAAAGAACACCGGACATGATTCGAGTGAAAAATATCCAAAATATTTGACCACGTGGCAACACGTTTCTACAAAATCTGGAAAACGCTGCAAAAGTGAAAAGGAAATAATAAATGAAAAAATGCACATTTTTTTACTAAAAATTCGATTTCAATTGACTTTTGTCTGTGCGCCAGAAAATAAACTTGAAATGTATTCACACCAGCTATCTATCACCGATACAATTTTCCCAAGAGAGAACTGCAGTCAGAGTTGAGAAATAACAGGAAAAGCAAATAAAAAAATTGAGAAGAAAGTTGAGATTTTTTGTGCATTGTCATCGCATTGTTTATTTTTTTGCTGGTGCATCGTTCGTAGAGGCGTCAAGCTTTGTCTCATCAAAATATATTCTCAGGAGACTTTGGTTTCGAAGTCGAGTCAATGGAAAAAATCGAGACTTGTTTTTTTGCCGGGATTTTTATAAAAAAAAAATGTTTGATGTGTGCACCTGTGTCTTTGATGTCGATGGTGAGAGATTTTGTATCGTATTCCATCTTCCATTATATATTTTTGATATTGTTTTAAGAATGCATACTCGACTAACCTTCAATGGAAAGGAGACTGTGTAATTTTTTATAAAGTCTTGTCGCGTACATTGCTGAGCTTGAGCTAGTATTTATTTTTTCTCACACGGTAGCTAAAACAGTGGCAGGAAGAAAAAGGAGAAAAATGCAAGGACAATGCTGATCATGTGCATAACTTTCCCAGTAGCAGAAAAAAGTGAGATTCGTCAATGTTTTTTTGGAGGTAATGTACGTGATATGAATCATCGTTTTATTTTTTTAGGAAGTTTGGAATAAAAATGGAATGTTGTGGGTTTTACATTTTCATAGAAATTAGCTGTTGTAAGTCACACTTTTATGTGATTTTGCATCATTTTGACGACACTTACCTGAGAATTTTTGGAAAATTATATTTGAAAACTTAAGCATAAATTGAGCATAATTTAAAATCAGGTGCAGGTGTATTTGAAATAATTATTGTTTCTATGATGTGTCGTTTTGAAGAAATGCATTTTATAGGAATTATTTAGTGTGAAACTTGTTCTTGCTTCTACTGGAAAAGCGCAGGTTAAATTTATAAATTGTATGATACGTCAACTTTTAATTTTGTTGGAGATCACCTGAGAAAAAAACATATTTGTTTGGATGTTTTGACTTAATGACTTTAATTTGAAACAATTTTAAAATTTAGCTAATTTACTTCCAGAATTAGAAATGTATTCATTTAAAATGTAATAAAAAAGGGTTGCTTCAAATGCAAAGATTTATTTTTCAAGGTTACCTGGTCATGTAGCTTTACAACACGCCATCCAACATGAAAATAACAAATGAAAATGGCTAATTTCCTTCAATTTTTCAAACCAAACGAAATAATGGCTTTGTCAATAAAAAAGTATGTTAAACATTTGTTTTTATTCCCTACGCCTGAATGTCTTAGAAGAAGAAAAGTGAGTATAATTAAAAGTATTTTTTTCTTGAATGAAAGGGAAACCTTTTTAAAAAAAATCTGTAAAAGCAGCAAAAAGGAAAATGCACAAATTATGAATGAAGAATAATTTGTAGTTACACAAGCCAAAATACAGGAAAATTAGTTTTTAGAGCAAAACTAATTATGTTATTTTAAATAGTAAAAAAGGCTTCTAAAGTCGATTGTCTGTACACAGTAATTATTTTCCCTATTTTTTGCACGATTTTTTCAATGAAACTAATGATTATTTTTCTGGAGAGACGTTCAGTTCATTCACAAAAAAAATCTATAATTTTTTTTTCTCCACTCGCTTATTTTTAATTCATTCAAATATTCTGACTTGCAGTTTAGCTTTACGAGGTTTTGTTTAAAACCTAAGCAAAAAAATCATGAAGATTTTCGTGAATGAAAATAAAATGGTCTGAGATGAGAAGTAAGTTGAAAAAAGGGATCCCGGACAAGAACGACACGACATAATCATTATCTATTATACTGAAAGATAATAGGGAAGAAAGTGGTTTGCTTTTTGATGTGCTTCTGGATAGTATATATATATATATGTACATATTGAATACAGGCAAGTTTATTTTGCATAGCGAAATATAAGAAGGATTATTTGTAAAAAAAAAAGTTGTTTTTGTGAATGGCGGCAATGGTGTGCAATGCAGGCGCCTGTAGAACCATCATCCTTGCCATTAAAAATAAGAACGCGTACTTTTAAAAGTTGACTTTTATTTTCATTACCGTACATTACTCGTACTTTTTACCCTTTATTCTTCTTGCTTTAGTTCTAATAATATTTAGAGTAAATTAGAAAGAGGAGTGTTGTCTTTTAAAAGAACGACAAAGGCTACTCTTTTTACATACATGGATTTTTAGACTGCAAAAATATATGTGTCTAATTTCAAGGTAGATTTTTTTTCTGGATTGGGTTAGAGCCAAAATTATAAAAAATATTAGATTCAAAGTTTTTTCGAAATTTATTAACGAGTTTCACATTCAAAGGAACTTCTATTATTTTTGTATTGATATATTTTTAGTTTTTAAAAGATTAAACGCCATAAAATGTGTTTGGAACCTGGAAAGATCAACAATTTTATATATACCATAAAATCTGAAATCAATCATCCAATATAATATAGTCTCGCAAGCGAACAAGCAAGCTTAGGTACTACCTTATATTCAATATTTTTAATCAACCTGTAACTTAAGTAACATGAAAAGGTAGGTGTGGTGCCAGCAAATCTCAATAAAAAAGAAAGAAAAGGTTTAAAATTAAAAACAAGCTAAAAAAAAAATTACAAGATGCAGAAACACTGGAAATTATTTTTGTAGCTTAAAAAGAAATGATGAGTGGCTAGGTTTTAACATGAACAAGTCCAATGCTTTTAAAAAGACAGAAGAAGGCAAGTCAGAAAAAAAACAAGACACTTGAAATGATATAATTTTCTCTAGAAAATGATTCAACCTTCAAATTATTGCACCAGACAGAAAAAAATACAAAAGCTCATCTTAAGAAAAGTACGTTTTCGAGATGTTGCAATCGTGGGAAAAAGTACGCGTGTTTCTCGCGTGCAATAAAATCCCAACACACTTTAATATACCCACCGTACCTTTTACACTTGAATGATATATTGGACTGGATGGTAATGGAACTGCTCATTTTCTCAATCTTATCCTTATAATTCGTCTTAAACAGCAAAGTGCATGTATGCCTTCGATTCAACTTGTTCGTTTTCTTTTTCATGAATGGTGAACAATCATCATCGTCATCATCATCATCTTCACAGCTCATAAAAAAGTCACAACTTGTCCAAAAAGTCTTCATGGCTTATTTACTACCAGATTCGTTTTTCCTACAGATCATCTTGATTTTCATCTTAAGACACTCCGTAAAGTAATGACCGTGATCAAGATAATAATGATCGTCATCTCGAAAAAATCATCTTAAAAAACAAGTTGTAATTTTTAGAAACCTTTTTTTCTTTTATAGCTTTGCTCGGAAGAAACGTTCTCTAGTTTTTTTTCTAGAATAGCTGCTTTTACTGAAAGATACATCATACAAGTGCATGCAGCTTGGTAAATGGATGGAAAATTGCCTAGTTTTTATGACAGCTCAAGTTACATAAACACTCTTTAAAATATAAATATAAAAAGTGAGTACTTTTTTCCAAATTGTGCACTTGACTTGCACTTTTAAAGATTTAAAAACTCGCGCAACAATTACAAGTTTTACTCTAAAATAATAACAAAGATTGAAGATGAGAGGAAGATGAGCATCGAGAATGAAAGGCAGTGTAATTTTTTTTAAAGAACGGAGCACCGAGAGGAACAAAGAAAGAAGATCAATTATCAGAAACACAAGCGTACTCACAGTTTAAAAGTTGTAAAAAATTGAAAGAAGATTGAAAATGAAAGGGAGAAAATACATAACAGTTTGATACAAGGCACTCCTTCAATTTATTTTTTTAAAGGGACAAAGATGATAATGAAGAGAGGAAGGAACAAGTGTACTTTTTTAAATAAAAATGTAAACTGTATTAAAAGATGTTATTTTTTCTTGAAGAATGGATTTGTAAGATGATCAGGGTTTTTAAGAAGATGAATGGAATGGATCTCTGGAGAGAACAATGGGTAAACTTTGATTGTTTAAAAAAAATAAGCATTGATTTTTTTTAACAATGGACTTCCTGTTTACTTGGTTTACAGAAGAAAAAAAAAACTTCGGATTTTTTTTGTGAATGAAAAAAAAATTACAAAAATTTGTTAATTTTTTTGACGAAAAATATTTTTTTTAATCTGAATTATTTAAATCACTTTTTTAATTATCTTGGACAATTACAAAACAATTAAAGTTTAACGAGATCACTAATTAAGCCAAGCCAAGCCACAAGGTTGAATTGAAGGTGACAGATGATTTTTTTTACGCCCACGCACTCCTCCACCTCCTCCTCCTTGCTCGCCTCCACAATCAGCTGACCCAATATCTCGCATGATACAATCCAACCAGTAAACTTGTCACAATTAGCATCATCATCAGTAAATAATTAACTTGAGGTTGATACTGCTGCACAGCTTCATAATTAAAGTCAAACTGGAGCACAATCCAGGGATCCATGGCGCCACCGGTGTCCTCAGTGTTCCACAGGTTTTGGCGGAGGATGACCCCACAACCCTTCCAAAAAAATACATCGAAAATTAATTAACACTTCAATTAACTAAAAATAAATTTTACAACTAATTAAAAATTATAATTATCTACTAATTAAACTTACCTTCATAATTTGACACACCACCACAACCAAAATTAACGCCAGGAGATTCCACCCAACCAATCCTGGAACAGCTCGGTAGTCCCCTTCCCAAAATAATTTATACAACACGCCAATTAAAATCAGGAGGGTATTCTCCATCACAATTTTCGGTATATACACGTTCATTTTAATTAACCAACCAATTAAACTAATTATCACACTTCTCTTCTCCAAAAAAATTGCAATCCAAAAAAATGTAAACAAATCAGCTGAGATGGAGACCCCCCACTCCACTCATTTCCCCCACTCAATTTTTTAACTAAAATAATTAAAATGACGTCGCCCCCTCACAAAATAATTAACTTAAATTAATTTTCATAATTAAACTAACTGATAAGCTTATCCTCAAGAAGATAACCCCTCACACAAAAAAAATACAAAAATTTCCACTTATTTTTTTCCCACGCTTTTTCCGTAATTTCCAGAAGCACCTAAAATTTACACTGTCATGTCATTAGTTAGTAAGCCATGTTAACCTATTCAAGATAAGATTTACAACTTGATAACCCCCATCACACCCCCACCACCAATAAACAAATAAACACATCAGTTATCCCATTCTTCCTCTTCCTCTCTTCAAAAAACAGATGATCATCTCATCTCCTCAAATAATCAGTAAACATTCTAATCTTTCTTTTTGAACTATCTCATCATCTTCATCAACATCCCATTCAACAAGCTGTAGATATCCGTCCCGGGCCCTTAGAAATCACTGCAACCATCATAAATTATTCAATGAACATGTACACACGTTCATTGTCCACCTCTTCATTTTTTCTCAGAAAAATAGCCACGGGACACTTTTTTTCACTGTTTCCCAAGTTTACATTTAAATCTTCAGAAAAAAGTACTGATTACGTTAAATTACCTTGTTTACTACTGAGCTGCTATAAAACAATAAAAATGTTAGGGCCCTTCAAATTGTATAGAGTATGCTTACGAGACTGATAATCATGTTGTCAGTATCACTGTCCATTTTTTGTGCATCTATTTAATTTATTGGGGTTCATTATCGCAAGTCATTCAAGCTTCTAAATATTTACAACCAAAACAAGCTCAACAAGAAGAATGATAAAACGAGAGCCTTTTATTCTAGTAGATAGACAGACAGGCAGAGAAACATACGTGAAATAAGGTACCCTTAAGGTTCACAGTGGGGGACCCCTTCAACAACCAAAATGAAAACATCAGTTTTAGATTTGAATGATTTGTAAGCCTACTTGGTGATCATTGATCATAATGTGCAATGATATGATATTTTGGGAAAGGGTCACTCAACCAAAAACCCACACAAGCTGAAGATACATACTGCTCGTGTGTATATTTATTAGCTAAATAGCTAATCATAAATAATGACATGAATGATCATCTATTCTCATCTTCTTTTCAAATAACAAGAAAAAGTAAGTTGTAAAAAAAGTTCGGTAGTTGGATTTTGTGTTAACTCATCTCATCATCCATTTCATTTCACCCACCCACGCACGCCACACACTTTTCTGATATTATTTATACATCATTTTACCCCCAAGAAATTATATGATAGTTATATATGGTATTCTAGGTGAGATTATCAAAGTGTCATATTAAATTACACTGTCATTAAACATGATCATCATTGCCACTTAGCCACGATTAGCTCAACATATATTTATTGTTGGAGGCTGAGAAATCTGGGAAAAAAAGTCCCCACACAAATCGACATTATATTTCAGCCCACACGACAAACTTGTAAGTTTAGCTTGTGAACCTTTTCAGTCAGTTTATTCATTAAGCCATAAAATACTGATGATACGATAATAATGATGATTGTGATTATGGGTGGTTTACATATAGTTAAATTTTAATGGAATTGGAATTCATAAATAATCTGTCAGAAATATTTACACTTGTAAAATATTTAGAACGAGTTGAGTGACCCTTAACTTTATTAATTCTAAGATAACTTTTTCAACTATCCCGTTATAAAAATAACCAATTGAATAAAATATCCCAAGAAAATGTATATCTTTTTTTTTTAATAATTTTATGAAAACTGGCATCATATTTGCATGCATTTTTTTTGCAGTACACAAACCTTACGTAACGTAATAGCTCTATGTAAAATATACAAGCTCTTTGTTCTCTGTCTGCTTACCTGTTTTATAATACAGTCTATTGTGCGTACTTTAGTTTTTTGTTCTAGATGAATGGACAGGAAGTGAATCATTATTGCACCGTGCCTACTTATTCTCCATCCAAGCTTCATTATTACCTTAAAAAACCGAACGAACAAAGCAACGAAACAAAAAAAATAGCAGCCCATGCCATAAAGCACGTCATCATCTTTCCATATCATCTTATTCCACTCGCACTCCCCCATCATAACATCTCATCTCTCTCATCTCTCCTATTCAAAAAGAATAACCACCTTTCTTTCTATTTCATTCTTAAAAAATAATATTAAAAAAGGAGCAGTTCTGTCTTTAGTCCATAGTCCATACTTTTTAAAAGGCAGGCTAGGCAACATGCTTGCTTGCTTGCTTGTGTCCATGATTATTAAACATAATAGCTTTACACTCACTCGCTCTACTCTACTCATCTCAATTCTCATCTTCTCCAAAAAAATCATTAAAAAAGCTGCCTAATTATTTAAATAAATAATTACCTAAATTAATAAAATAGCCAGTCTAGTCTGGTCTAGTAAAATAGTCTCAAATCACCCCCCAAAAAATAACCATCTATTAAACTTGATTAAAATTTAAGAGCAGCTGAAAAAAATTATTTTTAAAGGTATTCATTGTTAATGAAAAAAATATAGATCTGATAATTTTTTCTTTAAGATAACCCAGTTATCTATTTTTCGATCATCTTTCGATCCTCCCTGAAAAAAAAGCTATTGAATGGATAATCTTTTAACTTATCTTCCCATCCAATCTCTTCCCATTCCTTCCTGAGTATGGTCCCACGTGAGCTCATAAAGTTTACATAAGAAAAAAATGGAAAACTCATTTTTAATATTCACCAAATTCCCATGCTTTTATGCTTACACGCTTCAAAAAACCATTTTCTCTCAAGAAACTCCAAAAAAGCGTGGGCGTAGATACGGATTTGTGAGATATGATCAACGATAAGTAATGTAACAAGCCATGTCGCATATATCTTTTTTTCTTTGAGATTTTCCACAAGTCCATTCCATATTCCACCTTCTCATCTTCTTCAATTTAGACTTGAGTGAGAACTCGAAAAAGACAGGTGACCTTTTTGAAAAATATAAAATGTGGTCGTCGAGTGGTAGCTGGTTTTGCTGTTTTTAGATTCCTGAACAAGATATGATGACACAGGACACATCATCATCTTGAAACATCTTCAAAGAAAGATCTTGTCTTAAAAAATATGTGATAGCGAAAATGAAAAGGGACCATCGGGAAAATTTGTCCGTTCGTTATTTTTCCAAGTAGCATTGCGTTTTGTAAAGAAAATCAATGCAACTTGGAAAAATATACTAACGGACGAGTTTTCCATGATGGTCCCTTTTCTCATTCGCTATCACATATGTTTCATGGATTTTTACAGTAGCAAAAAATAATGGATTATTATTTTTTCTTAAAGGGATCTATATACCGATTTTGATCTCTGGTGATTTATTTGAACGATGGATTTGTTTCAAGATGATGAGATGGGTTAAATCAAAAAAACGAAATCAAATCAAATGTAGTCCAAATTTGTGCTCGTATCACTCCCACGCCATCTATGAATTGACTAAGTAGATTGACAACTAAACTTTAGAAATATGTAACTAGATAAAATGCCATGCAAGTCTACAAGATGACTATATCATTTAATTATTTTTCATCCAAAAAAAACTGCATTGTTATTTGGTATAAATTCAAATTGCATGTACATTATGTGTACAAGTAGCAAGTCGGTCAATGTAATATAAAGTCACTTTGATTTGCTGACGCTCTATTGATTTTTTTGCACTGGAACATCAGTAACCGGTTTTAGCTGCGCTATTATCCGCACGTCAAGAACAATGCTTGGTGATGGATGACAACTGAATTTAAAAAATGCACGTATCGATTCTCCAAATAAAATTTGAACATAGAGCTTATCGGTCAATAAGCCCATTTTTGAAAAACAAAATCGTCGTTACATCGTGAGAACAAGTTTGGTTAAAGCAAGTGAGATTTTTTCTCCCTCTAAAATTTGGTAACTAGAACATGAACATGAATTTTCCTTGCAATTATATTTGCAATGTTAATAAACCTGGTGTGATGGCGATCATAACGACGTAGCTGAAATAATCCAATTAATAACGACACTTGTGAAGGTTGCTAATGAAAATCGCTTTCGAATGATATGTCACATGCCATATATTTGAAATTGCGAAATTTGACCCCAATTTCTGACCCTGTGAGGTCACCTTGACCTAAAGTGAGATATGATTCGTGATCTACTCCAATAGAGCTTTCGATTGCGCTATTCAAATGTACACTTTGTACAAGTTGACAATTTTCAATTTTGACCTTTGACCTTGGGGTTTGACCTAAAGGGCTGAACAATAATAGGGTTCTTGCCCTTGACAATAGTGACCCACATGCAAAATATGAGCGAAAAAAGTCTACCCGTTTTTTGATTTTTCTTGGTGACAGACAGACAGACAAACACGATAAAGTCACTACTTCGCTTAGCTTTCAGCTCCGTAATTTAGCTATTTCATAACTCGAGCAATGCTTATAACTGCACGTATTCCATACAAAGTTTGCATGCAAATTGCTCGAAAACCTTGTTTCATTTTTTTTGCAGCCAATCTTGACCCACTCAATGCATAAATAATTAGAAGACCGGTTTTACAACCAGTCGAGCTTAAAAAATACCTTCTGATATATATGGAAATTGCTAAATTATGCTTTATTTTGCTGTTCCATGTACATTGTCGTAAAACATGTTGACTTTAAAAAAAAATCAAATTTTTGTTGAATTGGTGAAAGCTTAATTTGAATTAAATATCCGAGTATTAGATTAGTATTAGATTCGAGTACCGAAAAGTTATGCATAGGTCCCACGCCATCATCATCATCTCTATTATGTTCACCAACTATATAAATAAAAGGTAATTTGTTGTCCAAATTGCCATATCTTCTTAGACTTTTCTCAGTTTCAGAACACTCCAGTACATCCAAAATGTCCAGCCAAATCTCTTGCAAGCCACCCAAACTAAAATATCCACCCAACTTCCAAACATATCTTTCCCTTTACATTTACTACTCAATAGTCCTCCTTATTCAAATCTTGATTAGTATACCATTTGCCTTATTTCGTTTCCTTTTAACAATTTACATCAAAACATTTGCGACTAACAAAAGTGAGTATGGAAGTATTTTAAATTGTTGGGGTTGGGATACAGTGTTTGCAGACGATCCATACACAACCAACCCAACAAACTGGTCGATAGTATCAGTTTTAGAACTGGAGGGGAAATTGACATTAGACCAGTTACGATCCTGTATGAAAAGGACACTTGACTTGAAAATAGAAGGCTCCGAGTCATTAAAACGATATGCAAAACTACGTCAGTATCCGCAAAGCGTGATGGGCTACTGGTTCTGGAAAAATGAGACCAATTTTAATGTAGACGAGCATCTGAGCGTCGCTCAGTTTAGTGATTTGGTTAGTGGGACAACCGTTGACATGACAACTGTTCAAAAGTTGCATGGGCAATTTTTAAACAAAACGTTTCCAGAGAAGAAGAGTCCATGGTATTTTACTTTAATAGAAAATTGCCCACAGTCAACGAATAAGGTATTAGTCTGAATACGATTAGCATATTGACTTTAAAAAATCCAGGAAAAAAAATATTTCCTTGAAAAATATTATTCAACTTGGAACCACACTACATAATGTGAGTGGTCTTCAGAAATTTGTCCGTTACTTTTGGCATTGAAATGAAGTGTCGATTTCCCATGATGCAGTTAACGGGTAATTTTCTGAAGACCCCTCTTGTTATATAGCGTGCATAGAACCACGCTTGATATTGTGACGTTCTTCAATAAATTGTCCGTTAATTTAGGCAATTGCATGACCATGCAATGCGTAAATTAACGGATAATTTTTTGAAATACCGTCACAAGATCAAGCGTGGTTTTCAAGCACACTATAAAATGAGAGATCTTCATAAAGTTGTCCGTTAACTGCATCAAGTTTAATCAACACTTTTGCATTTTCTACCAAAAGTAACGGACAAATTTCTGAAGACCACTCACATTATGTAGTGTGGTTCCAAGTTGAATATAATATTTTTGAAGGAGAGATTTTTTCACTGGATTATTCATTTAATTTTACAGAAATGTCCAAAAACATTACTTGTATTAAAATTACATCATTCCCTCGGCGACGGAATATCAACTCTCAAACTTATCGTGGAAGGCCTTGGACAAACGAAGATAAAAACTGCCGAATCTTCTCAACCAGCCCTAAAGTCAACTTCATTTCTTGAACAACTCCAATACTGCCTTAAGGTCCCAATTTACCTATTCCCAAAACTTGTTGGATCTGTTGTTGAAGCCCATCTCTTCCACCAACTCACCTTAAATCATCCATGGAGACACAATATGTCAGCATCAAACAAGAGCATTCCAAGTTATCCCCAATTTTCAAAAGAAATTCCAGTAGAAATGCTAAAACTGAAGGTTGATCATGATAACCCCTCCCCATCAGCTGTTCTCCTAACAGCTATAACGGAATCCATCCGGATATTTCTCAAAAATAAGGAACAAGGTCAAGATAATATTTTCCTTATATCTGCCCTACCAAGGCCAATGCATCCCAGCTACCCTACCAACCATTTCAACTCGGCACCAATAATAATGCCCAATTTTGGTGAAAAATTTGACGAAAAATTTGGTGAAAAATTTGATGAAAAATTTGGTGAAAAATTTGATGAAAAATTTGGTGAAAATTTTGGTGAAAAATTTGGCAAAGCATTGATCCAAGCTGATGCACAATACATGTCTTCACGAGACGATAATATTTCCCACTTATCAACCCAGTTTGGATTATATCTACTTTCCGTCCTACCCAAACCTTTAAGGTTAGCCTTACAACTACTTTGGCCATTTGTAACTTTGGTGTCGAACATTGCTGGAAACAATGTTGAATTCAGTATTGCTCAACTGCCTTGTAAACACTTTAGTTTGAGTGCCGTTTTTGGAAATAGTGCACCAGGTAAAAAAATAAAATATTTGGCTACGTAATTTATTGGCTACTATTTTAAAAAAATGTTACAAATTTTATTATTTATATATTTTTTTGATGTTTCAGGTGTTGTCATAACAATTTTCAGCTATAAGAAGCTTGTTCGATTTTGTGTGATGGCGAAAGAAAATATTCTGACGACAGAAGAGAGTCAACATTTAGTTGACTTGGTTACACAACAAATTTATAACATGAATAAAAATAGTCTTAAAGCTTGTTAATCTTAGCCAATAAATTTGAAAAAAAGATCCGTTTTTAGGTTTTTTTAAATATAAATTTTGAAGAATGGTTCAATAAATAAATATAATTCTCTTTAATAAATCATTTTAAAGGGTGTATATTTCTTTTTAATAGTAATCCATATATTAAACTTGATTAAAATTTTAAGAGCAGCTGAAAAAATAATCATTTAACTTATCTTCAAATTCAATCTCTTCCCAAAAATCCACTCCCATTCATTCGACTATGCTTCAACATAAGTTCGTAAAGTTGGCACAAAAAACTCGTAAAAAAATACCAAAAAAAAAAGTAAAATGCGTGGGCGTAAATATGGAATAGTGAGATATGATCAACGATAAGTAATGCATCAAGCCATGTCGCATATAATTTTTTTTTTCTTTGAGATTTTTCCACAGTCCAATAATCCACAGAGTCCACCTTCTCATCTTCTTCAATTTAGACTTGAGTGAGAACTCCAAAAATGACAGGTGACCTTTTCCAAAAGAAAAAAAAATGAAATGTGGTAAAACGAATGGTTCTGCTGTTTTTAGATTTCTAGACAAGATAGGAGTACACATCATCTTCTAAGATGACCTTAAGAGATATTGGTCCATGGGATTTGGGAGGCTGTGCATAATTTATATTTTTGTCAAAGGAATCTCTATCGATCCGATGATCTTCTGCTGATTATCTGAAAGATGGATTTGGGTGAAAATTGATGAGATGGGTTAACTTGATAAAAAAAATTTGTACAACAAAAGAGATCACATAAAAGGTTAGCAATCAGCATCTGCATCTCAAAATCAGATGAGATCCGATGCACAATGCATTTTTTTTTAGATAGATATTAGATCTTGAAAATCGATCTTATTTACTTTACACTTTTACCGTAACCAGTAATCTGAGATATCTAAGATTATTTTTCGATACACAATAAGGAAATTTGATAGGAAACTTCCTGTTGGGATTTTTCTTCACAAATTTATTTGGGTCTAAGATTCTAGTCTAAATTTGAGTCGGTGACACAGCCAAGCTATCTATGAGTTAACCCAGTACACAAATTTCAACCAGTCCAGAGAGAATGGCTGGATAAGTGGATAGAATGCATTGGAATTCTACAAGATGACCTTATTCACAGATTTTCTTCTTTGCAAATTGCTCATAATTTTTAATGCTTTTAAATTACAATTTAAAATAAATAATTATTATTATTAGTTAACTTTTAAATACAATTTTGGTTAACAAATTTATTTTATTGAGATAAAATCCATATTAAAAAGTTTGGAGACAAGTTATTATTTAATTTATTATCAGTCTTTTTTCATTTTTGTCATATTTATTTAGCGTGATGATTAATTATAAATCAGCAATTAAAAATTTACTAGCGTCCATTTAACCTGTACACTGTACATATATTTAATTTAAATTTTAAATGGCCTTCGTAAACTAAAATTAACTTGACAGTTAACTAAAATTCAATTCATTCATAATTCAATTTCTCACAACCAAGCACAATAAGTCTACTAAACTAATTAACTAAACTAATTAACTAAAATTACTAACATAACTACTCATTATTTTTATAAAAAATTGCTGTTTACAATTTTTTTTTACATCAGTCAATCAAATTACCAAATAATTATTTTAATTATGGCAAGCCAAAGAAACAACCAAGTTTTAATACTTCAATTAAAAATCCAATTAAAAATTTAAATGGACATAGCCTCCAACAAACACCTCCCCTTCCCCGTGCTCCTCAACAGCACCTCCACAACATCCCTCCTCATCTCCTCCAAATCCTCCCTCCTCAGCGCCCTCTGGTTCCTAAGGCCCCTCCCCTTCAAAAAATTCTCGACAAAGTAGATCACGTAAATCCCACAGCTGTACTCATCAATCTGCTGGCAGCACTTTTCTTCAAAATAGAAATTCCACTTTTTTCCTGATAACCCTCGTCCCAAATTATTGATAAGGCTGGTACACTGACTCACTCTCAGATCCAAGCTGAAATAATGCCAAGAACTGTCGAAAATGTGACATGAGCATGTGTAGAAGTTGAGGATTGCGAGGTAGAAGTGACCGGAACAGTAGAGGGGACAGAATAGGATGGTATCTTCATCAAGGGGGAATTTTGGTCGAAGGTGGGAATAGCAGTGATAGGGTTGCCAGGGGTGAGGGGAGCGGAATGGGAGAAAGTGGACGGATAAGAGGCGGAATGTGACGGAGGAGGCGAATGGCTTGGGGCGGAGGGTGTAGGAGGTGAGATGGGTGCCTTGATTGATGGAGGTGGAGTAGATGGAGAGGAGATGGGAGAGGTAGGCGTCGAGAACGGGGGTGGTCATTGTGGAGGAGGTGATGATCGAGAGGATGGAGTGGATGTCGTCTTGATAGCCGTGGAGGGAGAAGATGGAGGGGGAGAGGAGGGG
>JAQFZH010002357.1:0-16885 GCA_034695485.1 Entomobrya nivalis | reverse complement strand
GGACATAAGTTTATGAATATGCATAAGGTTTTATGTAGTTCTGGAGTCGGGTGTAATTTACTCATCAACACACGAATCACGTACTTGTTGAACTCGTGATGACATAACTCATTTATTCTCAATTTGCCCCCCTAGTACCTTTACTTTCACGTCTGGGATGAAGATAACCTCAGGGACGATGACAGTAAGTTAAATAATTAAAATTTATTAATAGATACACGTACCTAAGCTCAACAAATCATGATTCGGTAAAATAACCACTTTTTCTCTTATATTTGATATAAAGCTCTTGGACGAGTATGGATCAATGTAGCCGATTATGTTGACAAAGGTCAATTTGTCAATGCCAACCTCGACAAAGGAGGGTAAGATGACACAACAAAATAATTATGCTAAACAGAATTCATATACATTTACTAAAAATTAGCAACTTTCAAAAAAAAGCAAACAAGCAAGTCATTCGTCGTTAAAAATTGTCCCTACAATTGTTTGCTTTATTAATTAACAGGTACTTGACTGTCAAATCCAGTGACCCAAGTGTAGAATCTAGAAGCAGTTCTGCTGGACAGCTTGCACTTCCAGCTGGAACTCCAGACAGTCAAACTTTGAGGTTTAAGCTTTCAGCCACCAACCTTCCAACCAAGGATGATGTTGCTTTTATTCCGGGCAATAGCGACCCGTATGGTTAGTTTGTTATTTTTTAAGCTTTCTTTGATATGCAACATCGTTGTACATTTAAATGTAGACTAAAAATGGAAAATATGTTTTTTTTGTATTAGTTATTGTAACATATACGGATGGATTAACTGGAAAGGAAAGGGAAGTCGGGAGAACTACTACTGTGGCCAGCACCAGCAATCCAAGCTGGGGTGATGTGCTTTCTCTCAACTGGAACAAGAGCAAGGACCAACGCTTGCATTTTAAAATTTATGACGATGATAACCTCCGAGAAGATGATAAGCTTGGACAAGGATGGATAGAGGTACTTTTGACGAATCAATTCGATATAAAAGCATTCTTACTGATATTTTTTGCAAAATATTTCAATATTTAAATGATAAATTTGACAAATTTCAAAGGTGAATGATTATGTTGCACATGGGCAATCGTACACGCTCATTATGCCAAAGAAGGGGTAAGTTGCGACACCAATTTTTATTCAAGTAGCAAATTTTGTAGCATTCAGATAATATTTAATTGTAATTTACTTTCTAATTTTTTGCAGAACCCTAACCATCAGCAAAGCTTAAAGTACACTTTCAAACCAAATAAGTATTACAGATTTTTAAAATCTGGGATGTCAGGCAAAGTAGAATTGGAAAGGAATAACATTTTTACTGAATTAGAACAGCCAGGAAAAAAGGACATTTCATTTAATTATTGCTACAATTTTTTCTCCATTATTGTGATAAACAACTGAAAATAAATACATACAAATTCAACAATACATATATATCAATTACTACGTACAAGAATGTTTTATTATTCCAACAACTAAAAGAAATCAATTATTCGTAAGAACATAATTCTACAATATTGCACAAGACGACCCCTTTCCTTGGTTTACCATAAAATCTGAGTAAAAGTAATGCAAAGCTACATCAATTTTCGTCGCGATTCCATCCGACTTGCTTCTAATAAAATGACTTAATGGCACAAGTACAAGATTAGTTTCTAGCATTACAGGATTGTTCTCCAGACTTTCTTTCCAATCTTCCCTGATGTTAGCCACTTCCTCCTTTGTCCCCAATTTAGTCAAATCAACTTGCTGATACTTTATGTCTCCGCCATGAAAATGCGCTTCCACATCGTTCCCTTGAAGAAAGTCATTTTTAATGTCCTTTCCACAAGAAGCAACAAAATCCAAACCATCTCCCGTAATCCATTGGAACACTCGAGTTGTATCATACTCATCTGGAGGCAAGATAAAATCCTTTTTCATTGAATTATAAATTTTACTTAAAACACTTCCCCTAAACGTAACTTCTACTGAACCCCCTCCAAAAGCTTGTTTGACAACGTGAGTACCCCAATAGCCAAAAAATGCCCTCCATTTTTCCAATGATGATGGGTCGTTAATATCCAAATCTGGAATGTCTGTAACAGCCTCCCAAAACTGTGGTTTGAATTTTAGATCTGGTTGTTGCGGAAGTGTTATTTGAAAAATTCGGTATTCCACAACGGCTGTAGCGAGTGTAGATTTAGTTGGTTCATGATTTTTCCGTACAAGGTTGTAGCCCCAGCGTTGTCCCACAGACGCTGATGTGGCAGCTGCGGACAACGCAGAGAGAGAATTTTGAGACACGGAGTATCGCAAATTCATGTCTTTCAAGCGTTCCGAAACATATTCCTCCATTTCATCGAAAAATTTGAAGCAAATTTCTCTGTCATCTCTTATTTTGCATTCAAACTCATTTGGGATTAATCCTACTGGTGAAGTTTTCAAACCTGTGTTAAGTTGAAACGGTGACACATTTGTTGTAGTATCCTTACTTAAATCAAATCCTTGGCCAATGTATAGGGCTGGGTAACAAGCTGGGACTTTTAGCTGTAGGGTGTCAATTAGCAAATCTTTTACTGCCAAATTACTTGGCATTTGTCGAACCAAATTAAGAACTTTGACGGGATCTTCAGGGATGTCGGTAAAGTTAGAGACTTTCTTTGTTTGAAAGATTTGCTGTACAGTGAACAAAGAGTCTGGAAACTTTTCTCGGATTTTTAAATCAATATTTTCCCAGCCAATTTCCAACAGTGTAAAAATTTCTGTTCTTTGAATATCCTTATAAGCATGCAAAATTGCCTTTTGAATTTTCTGGACATTTTCTGGATTTGTGGCGGGGATAAGGGGAATTCTTTGTGTGATCGAGCATTCCTTGATGGAATATGGGTATTCTATTCCAAATGCTGTTCTCAATACAGTTTCTCCAACTGAATCCCGACCTTTCTTGGTTAGTAGAATTTTTATCTTTTCGATAAGGTTGTATGGGTACGTGTTTCCGTTTGGAAGGACTACGGACATGGGCGTGGGTGTATCAACACTTTTGTCGGTTTGTTGCTTTGAAGTTCTCGCTTTCTTTTTGTTTGGTTCATTTTCAGCACAAACTACCATGATTGGAAGTGGCAATGAGGTATACTTTTGTATTAGGTTAATTAATTCGACGATTTTACTTTCCGGTCTTTTCTGGTCCTTTTCTGGAATATTTTCACTAGTGCAATGCGTCAAAACGAATACAAAATTGGCGTATTTGTTATCATTCAGATTCTGCTGAAAATTGTGGATCAATTTAAGAAAGTTGACTATGTCGGGATGTTCGTCTTCTGGATTCCATAGTCGGTTGTCATCAAAGCGAAGAACAACTAGAACTATAGTTGGTGATTTACCACGAAGGCCATCCTTACTTTCTAAATAGTTTATTAAGGTGGCCATCAATTGAGCATCTGCAGATATTGTTGGATCGTTAGAATATCCTGGTGTCTCGATAATTTTCAAGGTGAAAAGATTGGACGAGTCCAATATTTTAATTTTTGCAGAGTACTCCACAATTTCCGGTACCGACACCGGACCTTCTTGACCCGTGACAGGCTTTTGTACCAAAGAGTCAATCTAAAACACAGATGAAGATAAGCAGAAAATCAGTAAATATTTGAAGGAAAAAATATCTTGTATTTTTATACCGTTTTTGATTTTCCAGATTGAGGCAAGCCAAGGACCAGAATACTTGCTACTGTATTGCATAGCGTTTTTGACCGAATAATAACTGGCGATCGCACATCAGAATCACTTTGTGTGCAACCATTACTTTGCAAAACATTGATTTTAATTTCTGCTTGGGATTCCCTGCGGTTAGTGTTAGTATCCGCAGATATTTGTCTAACGACAAAATTTTCGGCGCTATTTGTGCTGTCAGTTCGAGTCCGGTGTGGCTTGGGTTTATCACTTTCGTCAATTCTAGAACCACTCTGTGGATTCAGGGAGCCACGTCGTAAATTCATTAAAGGTGAAATGGGTGTGGGAGCAACGTTATCGGCACTAACAACTGCATTCTGTTGTCGTCGGTCTTTCAACAAAAATGCATTTTCTTTTATTTTTGGTAGAGGCATACTAGATTCATCGAATGGGTCGGATTCTAGTGCCATGTCTGCAATTCCATCATCTTCAGAGCTTCGTCTTGTGGAGGAAGCGGAACTTGGAGGTCGAGTGGAATTGGAGTCGTTGGGATAGTTTCCAGGATTTTCTTCAACGACATTTGGGGTAACTTGATTTTGTCTACGTGGTGCAGGAATAGGAATTTTTGGTGTATTGTGTTCGCATTTTTTGGGATCTCTTTTACCTGCCATGATGACCACACTGCATTTATCAGTATCACTGCTAATATTGATGGCTTTGGTACTAGTGTCGTTTTGCAAGTGTGCAGTTTCTGTGTGAACTTGAGGTTTTGAATGTTTATTCAAGTGGTTACCTTTGTCGCTGCTGCCATCATGATTGGCATGTTTGGCGTTATTGGGAATTCTAACTTCTGGCGATGTTCTTCCAGATGTGACAGGTGAAACATTGGTTACTTCTGTATGATGTTTTAATTTGGCATTATTTGTGGATTCCACATTTGCTACATCTTGATCTTTATTTTTTTGGCTCGATCTTCTTGAAGTGACTCCCTTCTCGCTGTCGCTAGATTTTCCCAAAGACGCTAAGCGAGATTCTATTTCACCTACTTTGTCCTTCACTGCTGCTTTATACTGAAAATTAAATTTGTCTGCTTCCATTTTTTAGAGTTTTAATACGTGCCTTTGGCTTGCTCAAATAAACATGATATTAACAAAAAAATATTATAAAATGCTTGGAATTTAAATTGAATGGCAAGGTGTGCACAAAATTTGGAAGCAATGGATACACAATGAAGACATATGGTTCCGTTGTTTTGCCACATGAATAAATCGCAAAATGATCTACTTTTAATTCCTTTTTGCCGAAACGGCAAAATAGTATGATTCATTCATGACCATGCATTAATAAGCCCAAGAGTATTATGAATATAATATGTCGATGAAGATAAGATAAATGGCATAAGCTCATGCTTTCCGAGATAAAGAGTAAACATGGGACGTAGACAAAAAAAAATTATTGTTATGACCATTCAATACTCAGCACAATCTATTCTTGGTTGAATATTTAAAAACATGATTACTGGTACAGGTGCAGTGAAAATGACGAATGCAGAATTCATGCGCTATAAAGTCAAAACACATATATTAATGCACCATAAAACTTTGATGTATACGTTTGTCACGTACGTAATTCTGTGATAAAAAATAAGCACATTACAGATGTAGTAATGTTATATTATTTATTTCCACTATGTTGATAGTTATTTATGATTTATAAGAAATATAACGAAAGTTCAATAATTTATCAAAATTTATTTTTGTGAAACATGACATTTTAAAGAATTAAATGTTTATGAGTCAGGGACTTGAAGTGAGCCATCCTTAATAGCATCAATCAAATCATGGGGAGCTTTTCCGTCAATAGTGCAACCCACAGACTGGGCAGTTCCCAAAATTTCCTTGACAGTACCCTCCAACTTTTTCGCCATCGATCGTTCCTTCATGGTTCTTGCGATCGTAAGAATTTCACTGAAGGTGATGTTTCCGTTATGTTTTACTGCAATACAAAAGTAATGTCAAGCAATCTGTTACGTATTTCTATTTTGTTTTTCATTTTGTAATCAAAGAAACGGCTGTATAGGGACGCAAATATGAACTCACCGTGCTTTACTTTCTTCCTGTCTCTTGAAGGCTCTTTCAAGGCTCTAATGATAAGGGCAGCAGCTGAAGGAACAACTACAATGGTGGCCTGACGATTTTGGATTGTTAATCTGACAGTAATCTTCAAGCCCTTCCAGTCGCCAGTGGCTTTGGCGATGTCATCACCAACCTTCTTTGGAGACTAAAATTTTAAAATACAATATTCTGGTGAAATTTACTTACATAGTGTTTTATTTATATTTTCCGTTCTATCATGGGAGTCCTATTCTATGCCAATTCCAAAACTTACCAGACCCAAAGGACCGATTTTAGGAGCCAAAGATGATGTGGCTCCGACTTCACCACCTACACATCTCAAATGCACTGTGAGGATAAAGACGAGGAATCAGAATGTTAAAATTAACATTTTTCAAGAGCTATAGAATCTGTAGTACAGATACGTTACATCTTCACATCACTGGAAAATAGATTTTCCCATCACATGATTTTTGTTAAGCACACATGATTATTGGATAAGTTTTATTAGTTTCAAAAACACCAAACCACAATAAAAACAGAAAATTAATATAATTAATTGTAAACCTTTTCTCCGGTCGTAGTCATTACTTAAATGGACCTTTTGGGTTAAACAGATTGAAAGACAATTCACAAGCCAAAGATAGATTCAAACGTGTTTTCAGCAGGATGCAATCTTTTTCTACATTTTCACACACGTTGACTTGAACCTGACACAACAACTTACCAACTTTTATTTCAGTAGGATCAAATTTTGGACCCATTTTTACTCGTAGTTAATACCTTACAGTTAAGGGATGGCTTCAACCTCGGTGGTGGATGAGTCAATTAGCAGACACGACCACTGAAAAAATATTTAATCAGTATTTTTTCGGTTGCACCGTATTAGAAAGCCATGTGAGATATGAATGCACTGCTAGGGTAGACCTACCAGATACCAGCACGCCGCGCCGTGCTCATGGTTAATATATTTGTCGGATTGGAGCCACGTTTCCCTTAAAAATCCGGGCATTGCGGGGCTTCCATCAACAGATGACTCGCCAGACATTTTTCGAAAAAGACAACTGACGATGAGTATGCAAAGCTCTCATTTAGAGTTAAAATGGGTTTCTTGAAATGGTTTTTTCTGGAAGTGGACACTCCACCTACCTGCCTTTTACACTCTTTCCGGTTTAGCTTCCACTTTCCAAAGTTTCCTCACTATAATAGAAGAAAAAGGTAATATTATGGGACATGGGAGACATTTGACTTTCTTCCTTTCATCTCTTCTACAAAGCTTTGATCTATTCGGTATGTTTTTGGGGCAAGATGAGCATCGCATTCCAACATTGTTGATTCAGTAATGGAAAAGCAAACGATTGACTTTGTCTGTCATCTGTGACTCTGATTACTTTGTTCACTCATGGGAAATCCTATTTGGTCACGAGGAAGATGTGATCTATTCACTAGATTCCATTGGATTGGATATTCAATATGGTTGAATACAAGTATCAGTTCTAATTTACTATACTAGTTTTGTCTTTGTGGCTAATTTCCTAGAAAGCATACAAATAAATGAGCAAAATACAACAGCAGCAGCAACTATGTATCTAGCGTGAGTACATGCGATATGATAATTAAGGAAGAAATAGATATTCAATACTTATCTTAATGAAACTTCTTTTGGAAGAATATTGAGCAGGTTTAGGTATGTTGTTCACAGAAGTGAAACAAACATGTGAATCATGACTGTACTTAAAAATAATACATGACTCCTCGGGCTCTGAGTAATTTAAAATGAAAAGTTAATGTACATCATGAGCTCACACACATAAGAATTTTTGTAGCACATTTTTCGATGTTTCGCTAAGCTACTATTGCGTTTTTAGTCTCGATTCTGACTGAAATAACTCGACTGCTTAATAAAAATTCTGATTTTTACACCAAAAGTTACAATTACTATGTTCTTTAGAAAAACACGACATCATCAGCAACCCAATGCTGCAGTGGTGGTGGCGGGCATCGGATTTTCCTGTGTTCTCCTGATAATAGTAATTATGATACCATCAACCAGCAGCGAAGATGGGGGATTTCGGTCCGTAGCGTTGAGATATCATAACTATTACAGAAAGCAGAACAACGCTCAGCCATTGGAACTGGATCAAGAGGTAATAAGAAAATGGAAAGTGTGCACCTACCGCTGAGTCCATTTGCATAATAACCTTTTACAAAAAAAATGATAACAAAAGGCTTTCATATTTACATAACTATAAAAAATACTATACCGTACGTTCTGCATTTTATAGCTAAACAAAATGGCTCACACACACGCTGAGAAACTTGCTGTCTGGAATAATCTTACAGCTTCCGATTACGGATACAGGGAAAATCTTTGGTCTTATCGTGGCGAGCTTTTGCCTTTAGCCAAGGACTGTGAGTATGCAATTAAAAATTGGTACACAGGAAGTAAAGCTCCAGGCAATGTGCAATCTTCCGTGGATGCGTCTGTTATTCGATCCTATTCTGTACACTTTGTTGGCTTTGGGGTGGGAACGTCGGAGAATAATGGAGACAGCTTTACAGTTGTGGTTGCTTTGTACTCATCTTAAATTTTAATTTTTTTTTCTCGTAAAAAAGTTTACATTGTATGCTAAATGAACACACTCAAATATTAGCTAGATATTAACTATAAACAACAATATTACAAAGAGGCTACACAAAGTACTTATTAAGTTTATCGATAAAGCTGGGCCATTGCTAGCCAAGATTTTGCGAAATGTGTATTCTCTATCGGATTTTGGGGTAAAGTGAACCACAGGGATTTTTGTGTCTATCTGATGAAAATTTCTGCACACATTCTTACTCATATCATAGAACTGATTTGAATCTCTGCAAAGACATTTTCCTTCTTGTGTATCACAATCCAGGCCAATTTCATGATTACAAGGAAGCTCAAATGGATCAGTCCCCTGAGGTAACTGGGATAAAATACCACCAGTGCTGGAAACACTATTGATGTTATTTTTGCATGGTATTCCATGAGATTTCATGCAAGAATAAGCAATCCAAGCTTGGGTAGGAGGAAATGACAATGAAGCTGGTGGTATGAGGCCTTCATCACAAACACATTTCTCGTTTTCGCAAAAGCTTCCGATAGGGCATATATCTGACTCCCTTTCACCTTTCCCATCGGCAATGCATGGAGCTCCTACCCGCGTAATACAGGTTTGGAACTGCTCACTGTAAATTTGCTCATTTCCCTTTTCTCGGTCGCACAGACAAAGCCCATCAATACACTTAAGACCTCTTTCCATGTTACAACGGTGTAATGTGTTACACCTGGAGCCATGTAGACCCAGACAAAATCGTTTGTCTCTAGTTGAACCAAATCCTTTATCACATTTGCAAATAAACTCTTTCTCCTCTTCATCTTCTCCCAAAATCCCGATGAAGTGTTCATCTTCCATGTTATCCACACCGTCAGTATTTCCTCCATAATTACGCTGCTCTTCAAAGAGTAAATGAAGACGTGAATCTACTCCATCATCCCCTACAGTGAAATTTATGTTTGGACCTGGTGTGCTGAATAATTCAGAAATGCTGGTAACACCTTCGTTAACATCATTATTATCTTGATTTCCACGTCTCATGCAGCTGGAATTATCTGGACAAAACTGTAGCCCACTGGAGCACACTTGTCCAATCAAAATGTAACATCTTTTCCTTTTCAAGTGAAAGTATTGAGTTGTCGGAGATTTACACTCGCAGTGATTTTCTATGCAGCCAATGTCTGACTTACTGTCGCAATTAGTGGTGTCGTTACAGTACCCAGCGTACTTGGCATAAAACATACATTTGTTGTAGTCGTGGTCGTACGTGAAATTTTGAGCACATCTACACTGACCCCTTTCGCAGACTGCATTTTTCTCACAGTCTGGAATGAAGACTGTTGATTGGTGTTGTACATAAGGATCCTGACTAGCTACATAATCATTTTGTAGAATAGAAGACATGGTGGAGTGAGGTGCTGCAGGATTGACATCGGGTAATTTGCAGTTACTTCCCACTTTGCGAAAACATTTTCCTTCAACATGATCGTATGTATCCTTATGTGGATGGCAGTTGGGTAGACAAACGCCAGAAAGGCAAAATAGTTCTTTAGAATGATCACAGTTATCTGTCTTTTGTGGAAGACAGTCTTCATTGCTTTCGTATTCATCTTCTGTGCATTGGGTTTGAAGGGTTGCTATTTCACAAGGTTCCAGGAAGGATCTGAGAACTGAGTTGTTTCCTATTTGCTCGTTGACTAGATGGAGAAAAGGAATAATTGTTTGCCCAGCTGCTACTTTACTGGATAAACTGGAATCATGATCGAAGAATAAAATAGTTATGAAGAGAACTACGTGGAAAGGATGCGGATGGGATCTGTGAGGGCCAGTTAGCTAAATGAAAAGAGTTAACATAAAATAGAAACAGAAGCTTCGATTAATCTTGTCTAAAAGACCCTTGTCTTGTCAGTGAAATTAATCGCAGCTCATTTGGATAACTCTGACAAGTGTATATTGTAGGAGAATCTTACCCTTTTACTCAATTGGATTGTATCCATTTTAGTATACCTTATAATAATATTGATAGTAACACATTTTCGATAAAACACTATCTTGTAGAATGTCCCATAATTAAAGTGCAAGTTTTTGCAGTGATTACAGATTAGTATAAAAGTAAACTCATCTCTTTGAATACCGAACATTCCTGCGACCACAAATATAATTCATTCCATACGTACGTGACTGGTATTTCATATTATATATAGCAACTGTCAATGATATTTATGCAACAAATATATATATTTAAGTGAAATGTCACACATGACCCAGTTTAGTACGATGATAATTTGTCATATGGGCTATTGTTGTTTGCTGTTAAAAATAGCGTTAAAACTTATGAGACGCAATATAAGATCTGTAATTTCCTCATTATAAATATTTATACGCATAACAAAAAGTAAGACAACAACCAACTTCCGTTCCCCAAATTCTTTGTAGCAGTTCACATTCAGTGCTGTATGCTACGATGTAAAATGATTAGGTTTCAAGAGGAATGAACTGAATGATGAGCTCAACAAATAGATGCTGCTGCTGTGTACCGGATGCAATGATAGAGAACATCCACATGAAAGAAATTAACGATGATAGTTTCAATGAAAAAAATGCATTATGTTCATGAGATACAGTGAACCTGAAGACGCAAAACAGATATTTTACGATATTATATAAATATTATATTATTAAAAAATAGTTTTATTTGTGCACCAGAGAAGATTATAGAACAGTATACTGGATATTCAGCTTACTTAATGACTACAACAACTATTAAGGAAAAATCATTTAAGATTGAATCCCATCCTAATCTCATTTCTCCCCATTTTCACAAATAGAATGCGAAAGATAACAGTATATATTATTTTACCACTTTGACTTTATACTGTACGAAAAAGTGTGTTCCCTTCTATACTATATTTTGTGAAAGGAAACATTCTGATGACATTTAAAGTAATTTTTCAATAGTCTGACTTCTGTGGAATCCTGTTGGACCGCCTTCAACATTTGTCTCTCTCTACTGTTGTCTTTTGTCAATGCGAATATCTCTAAAATCTCTTTGCGAGCGAGAATTACTTCATAAAATTTTTTCATAAGCTCTTCGTGTGATAATACTTCTTTGTTACTATTTTTGTTGACACTTTTGCTGGAAGACATGGAGTCTAGTTTTGTTGTTGGAGGATTGATGACAATTCTCATGGCACGAGATGTTTTGAACAGTAAGCTTATTGTTAAACCTTGTTGTAGAAAGTAGAGTAATTGCCCTGAAAGAAAAAAAAGACACAAACTAGCTAAGCATATTTAAACATACATAAGTACCCACTATAAGGTATATATAGTCCAAGTAGTAGATACATAGATATATGGGTTATAATTCTTGTCAAAAGTAATAAGCTCAAGTACAATTTTTTCCCCATTTATCTCTAGCAAATTGAAAATTAACTGGATTGAATGCAATCGTACAAAAAATTCTCATCTCACCTCGTTCTCTCGTAAGACCCGGACACAGAACATTTACAACCTTTAACCCTTTTTTGCAAAGCTCGATCATGATAGCTGCCCATTTTTCCATTTCTTCTATGGGCACTTGACCCCTTTCCAGTAGTTTCGATATACTACTTAAAATCTCATTTTCCATTTTCAGAATGTAATAATAATTCGCGTGAACAACATTACCAGCCAAACTGTCAATTTTATCGACACGCGCGTCTAAAATTTGCAGATTGTTACATGCTAAAGAACCGTTTGCCTTGTCTTGTTGTTTCGTTTCTCCAACCACTTTATTGGCTGTACTACGACTACAACCACCGTTGTCGACATTGGTCGTAAAACAAACATCATCTTGCTCATTCAGGATCCTTTTCATCCTTTCTAACGAATTTTGTACAAAGTCCCAAGGCTGTCTCATCAAACAAACATTACATTTCCATTCAGCCATTCTCTCGTCACATAATTTTTCTCCAGGTAAGGAATTTTCTTCGTGTACCTGCCGGTCCCTTTCTTGAACTACTACCCGACCAGAAGCTGAAGTTGAGCAACAAGAAGAATAACATGATGTGTAAGGAACCGCTAATGGGTCAGTGGGGAGTAAGTATCCTTCACATTCACGTATAACACCACAACCGTCACTGCCACTTTTACTGGCTACCGTTACCATTGCATGCTCCTTTTCCTCTTTTTTACCACGACACTTAATGGCTGAAAAGAGAGTACTGTTTTCCGTGGGATCAGAACATCGAGTACAACTACACGATAAATACTTTTGCTTCCAGAGCAGTTCTCTTCTTTCGCGTGTTCCTAGTAAAGGATCCACGTACGTGATGGTGATCCTTTCTCCAGTTTTTATAGGTGTGGATGCCCTTAAATAAAAGTCTAGACCTGGTTGCTGGATTATCCATGAAGCATTTGGAATACAATTCGATGTTAGCATGCTAGCCAGGTGGTACACTGTCAAAAAATTTCCACTGTTGCTACTTCTGCAAAATATATTGAAAAAGCAAAAAAAAACGTATATTTCTTTGTCATAAATCAGATTCAGTTTCGTGTTCTTTCAGAAAACAGGAAAAGGGAAAGTACTATTTTACTGGTTTTAACTCTACCTAACACCACACTTACATGCATTAGTTCCACAGAAAAATGCCACAAAGAAACAAAATTTAATGTTTCTTACTTTCTCACACAAAAAAAATGTTGGCTTCGGTTTTCACTTTCAATTACATTCACTATTCATGATATTAGATGGGATGGGAAACAGGGAATGCGGAAGGAAATTTGGGCTTTATGGTTTATCCGAAAAGCGTAATAATGCTATTTTACATACTTTCGGGGAGGGTTACTGTTGCAATGAGGGAAATGCCAAGTTTTATTACTGTGAAAAGAATAACAAAGTAGTAAGGTTGAAGGTATCATTTATAAATCCACAGGTAATTCTTTTTCCACATGCATGTAAAGCTGACGGAAAACTACTTTTTAAGCATTAGTAGGTGAACATTTTCCCATGTCTTTGGTTCCAAGCTGAGCAGATAGGTGGATGAACATTTGCACAAATAAACTAAAGAAATCTGTGCCTGAATAGTGTCAGAAGTAATTTACATTTGGTAAATACATGAATTATAAAAAAATACTAGGATTTCGCAAAGCAAGCTCGCATTTTTTCAATTATGATGGCAAGTAATGAATCTTCATAAAAATCCTGTCATTTTGGGATGTAATTCCCCTGCTACGCTGTAACCGCAACTATAAAAACTTGGCGACCCATTTATATATTGTTAGTATATTTACAAAATGATATATTTATGCAAACATGTACTTATCGTATTGGGATGAAATTATATAGACCAAAAATAATACATTATTTATATACATATATTTAAACAAAATTCCACTTGCCTTGATATATTTGTAGAGTTTATGGTTTTGCAAAAGTCATGCCCTAAATTACTATTATTATTCACAGCAGCCGACGATTCACCAAAGCCATTTGTATAGTATCCGCCGTTGTCAGTGATAAATGAGCTAGTTCTCAGTGTTAGGATTATTTGATCGATTTCCGCATCTGTAACCGAGAACTCATTGAAAATAAAAGACCCAAGTGATTTTCTTATCACGCCAGAGATATGTGAGGTAGCTTTCTTGGCATCTGCCAACTGCAAGTTGAGGTCATCCTTCATGGGCACTTGCCTATTCAAAACCTCTCCAAATTTAGACCATTTACTGGTTGATGCTGTCGATGGTATTGCTGTAGGATTACAATCGTCAAGCTTTTTGTGTAACAAAATCCGAAGTAAAGTCACACAGAAATATTGCGCATCCATGTCACATAATGTTGATGGGTCGACATGATATTCAGCAAATATTTTACACTCTTGATCCGCGTGGGTCGGATGCTAAACAGGAAGAAAATATAGAATTTTAGGTAATAAATATACTTCGATGATGTGAGTGAAAGTATGTGTTGAGTTGACCATGACATGAGAATTCAATCTTTCTATGAAATCGAATGTTATAAGATGTCAGATAGTCTATATATCAGATTCATTTATGTGTACCTTTTCACATTCTGGGGAGCAAACTGGCCATCCACATTTTGAGCATGTGTTTAATGGTGTTCGGGAGGATATCTCTTCTCCGATGCTATTATGGCAGACTAGACAAATTGAGCGGTTTGGTCTAGCTGATCTTTTATCCATGTCATGATTGTTATCATATTTAGTAATATCTGTGGTCAAATTGTGGTTCACGGGATTATTGACGAAAGGTCCGACTACCAGAGGCTTTTCATGCAGTATCACTTCGCCCCGTTTAACGTCTCTGGTCACAACCAAATGACTTCCATATACTGAATTTACCTGAATTGTTGCAGGATAACACTCAAGGCGATGGGTTTGTGAATGTTTCTTTAAATGTTCTTTGCTGCAATAGCTAACTCTTTTACAAGACCTGCAGTAGCAGATACAGGGTTCCGAACAAACGGCACACATAGGAGCTTTTGAAAATGTCAAAGAAGGTGTTTCCATTTCGGTGACAGTCCCATTGGAAGTAGTTGCTGAAGTGCCAATATTGGTAGTCAGTATTGGTATATCTGTGTCAGTTGTGGCTTCAATTGCAGAGGAGATGCTAGGGGTATTTTCAATTTTTTCATCAGCACCCAAATAAATTCCACAGACATCTGAATTATCTTTGCTAGGTGCTGTTTGTGTTGACTGTTCCGCTTCGTTCACCTTTGCTACCATCTCCATTTGTGTCGATTCTCCTGGAACAGAAACTGTCTTCGTGGATGCTACACAAATGGGAATGCTATTAACATTCTCCTTCTCGGTTCGGTCATGGGCAACAAACCCAACTGTCGCGGTGCTTTTACCGGTACTGCTATTGCCGTTACTATTACAGTCGTCTGAAGTTTGCGTCATATCGTTTTGGAATTTTATATATTTTTGTTGAATTCACAGCCTTCAAAATTAATGTTTCAATACTATTTTCGCTTTCAGACTGGTACCCAACTTCCTTTGCTTCACGAACTTGTACTCCTTTAGTATTACTTCATATGGGTGAAAGTTAAACACAAAAAACGAAACGTTACAATGGGTCTTTCTTTATTCCAAATCAGTGAAACGTGAAACTTGTAAATTAAAACGGTACTTATTGCCACTGGTGCCGACGAGCGACCCCCGGAGAAAAGATGCGGACCGGTGAAGACTCTATCTTCTACTTTCCATAGCTTTTCACTTCTTACCAGAAGGAGAGGTGAAGTGGAAAGCTATTTAATCTTTGTACTCTCTCTTATTATATTTGGATACTACTACTACTACCCTTTTTTACTCATACAGTTATTCATTTATATTTCTGGCCAAGCTTGCATTGTATTGTAAGCGGTTTTTTGCACACCAACCCATAAAATTATACAACAGCAACATCATGAGCTGATATGTAGTCAGAGTTATTCTACTACTACATCTTATGGATGCTCGTTACACTTCCTCTTACTTGAAATACTAGTCCCAAGAAAGTTCTTTTATAAAATGTTGCCAGTGACGTGAGGTGAACACCTAAGACGAATCTAGGTTACACTACACATGAACTTGTCTGATATTTCACTTTCACGTATGTAATTCTTTATGTAGGTACGCATCAGTTTTTTTACAAGAACAACAACGTTCTTGTAAAAATACTATATTTTGAAGGTGACTGTTAAATCATCCGCACATATTTTTCTTGCAATGTTTTATGCTAAGTTGGCTTTTTAGGCTCACTCAAGGTGAAATATTCTCATTCTTGACAACCACGACTGTTTTACCAGGTCTATCGTATGCAACAAAAAAAGACACGGCAAGATGTAAGTTTTAAGTAAAGAAACAAACAGCTTACATCTAACTGTGAAAACTGCTAAAACTAAAGGAACAACTTACTTAAATGGCTCATGAGTAAAGTAATATTCTACGATATGCAATGCATATATGTGATATCTTAGTCGCTATTTTAACCTTTTTGAAAGTCGGCAACAGAAGCATCACATACCGCATCACCATCCTACTATGCAAGTTTTATATTGTATCATTTGTAACATTGTAAAAAAGTTATTTCACTGTCCCATGTCCCATGATGATGGTCTTGGCACTAGAACATTTTTCAGTTAAAAGCACAGAGGACAGAGAGCAAACACGCGCTTTCTTAAATGTACGTCACAAAATTAATATGATCTACATACAATATGTTTAGCAAGCAGTAGTATAAACAGTGAAATAGGAAGTGAATATAAGGTGCACGAAAACCAGTGAGAACACAGACAGACAGATAGACACAAAGACACAGAAGGAAATGAGAGGCAAAGGAAAACAAAAATTGTTTTTAATCTACTTAAAATATCTTTGCCCTTTGAAATATTAAGGATACTTGTTTTTCATATGACTAGACCACGCGAGAAGTACATATACTTTCACTTTCCACTCCACAAACTTCCTTTGTTACTCAAGTGGAAAAGATGCACGCGTTTGTCAACTCACAGAAGTGTGTGTTAACTTGTATGAAAA
>JAQFZH010002356.1:0-16888 GCA_034695485.1 Entomobrya nivalis | reverse complement strand
TATAACATTTGTGAAAAGGGTGAAACGGAGATCACCAGCGCCGGGAGGTCGATGACGACAAAATTCAATTTATTTTCTAAGCTTTTTCAGAGGCCACAACAACCGCTGCTTATAAACATTTCCATTTTACAAACGACGTGTGCGTAGAGTTAAAACTAAGTAATGGTAGTATTCGGCTTTTGAATTTTGGCATTCTTACGAAATCGTGTATAGTATTTTTGCAGCAGTAATTACATTAGTTTTAAGGACAACTTTACATATGTGTGTCAGCTTTTATCCTTCTAAGATCTAAGCTACTACCGATTTAAATGTTAATAAAGTTACAAACGTATAAAATACAGGTGATTTTTTATAATAAATTCTTGGATTTGAAAATCTACTTTGCTTATTTTTACATAAATGTTTTACAATTTAATACAATTAAACTCTAATATCAAGTGGATCATAAAAATGTTTTCAAAAATATTCAAAATCTTACAGAAACCTCCACGTAAAATGGCAAACTTGCTATTGCTCCGCTCTCTGAACACAGTAGCAGAGAAAATTGAACAAGCCATCATCAGATCAAAATGGCAATGCAATGCTAGTAGCAGCACAGTAATAATGAATATATATTCAATATAAATCTATTAACCATGTCGTTGATATTCCATTTTATGTACAATAACCATACAAGTTTCTGACCTACAGTAATGGTAAACAAAAAACATGCGACTTGGAGAAGAAAGTTTAGTCTACGCTACTTTCTCCCTCTTCACTTGTTGTCGTCTTACGTCAACTCACTCAAGATAAGAAGACTGAGAGAGTGAGAGTACACAGTGTGCAAAGAGAAAGCTAACTTATTTAACAAAGCTGTTTTAAAGTTACTTGGTTCGTTGATTCTCTTGCTGCGACTTCGACTACCACACAACCTGTAAAGCTATTCCGCTTTTGCTTTCTATTTATAATACATTATTATACCATGTCATTATGGTATTGCGTTTGCTGTGTAAACTAATACTGACGGATGATGATGGTAATGGGCTCTCGCACTCGCACTTCTACTTTGCTTTTGATAATGTATGCACTATTGACATGCCGTGAGCACTAGAATGATGACAATGGCGATGATGACGATGTGGTGTAAACATTTGTCTTTTTCCTTCCTTCTTCTTCTGCATTACAACAACTGCATTTTCTCAGTTGAAGTTTGAAAACAGGAGATTTGATAGATTTTGGGTTAAAAACCTTGTGTTCCAATGTACAGTTTATTTTGAGAAAATGACGTGTTTCTTTTTTTGAGATGAAATGGAAAAGGTAGTGAAATCGACACTTTTACAAAGGTGCATTCAAATAAGAGTGTCGTACTCTATATTTTTCACCACGCGTGTAACACGAACTTGAAAGTATAAAAAGGTTGATGTCCTCTGTGTTAAATGGAAAAGGTGAAAATGAACTTGACACTAGTTGCCATGAAACGCATGTACTTTTGGGTATACTTGCTTTCTTTATTTACTTTTTTCATCTATCATTTATCGGTATTTCTGATTTGCAAAATAAAACTATTTCTACTTTCTAGTATCTAGTATTTGTTTACAAAATACTCCCTCATGCGAATATTGTAAAATAATACATGACTTTAACAATATTTTTCTTGGTATTTTTCAGGTGTGTTGTGCAGCTGGGATGACTGGTGGACTTACGACGGTATTTCCGGTAAGATATCCATTTCAACAAATTCTATGTTTTAAATTCAAAATATAGAGTTGGATAAATACAAGCTTTGTCAATTGGCTCATCATCTACTTCACATTATCTTCTTTATAAATTCCGCAAACCATTTGTCTTCTCAGTTGATTTTCGGATGAACCCTGTCGTCATGTCAACCTGAATAAAAGTCGAGATGAAAATGAATAGATAGTGTCAAGATATTTAATGCATCTCTCCAAGAGCATCTCGTACCTTTTCATTTTTCCCAGCGTCTACCTAAAAGCATCCGTCCATCACTTCAATGGTCATGATGATCATCACCATTACTATTTTTGTACTCCTCCAACCAAAGCAAAATAAAAGACCTACTTGTTTCTTTAGTTGTGTTGTCACAACATTGTCCTCACATCATAAACAACACGGACATCACTATGACACCACAAATAGGTCACATTCATTTCCATTATCTTGTCCCCAAAAAATAGAAAGTTCTGTTTCTCTTGAGAGACCTTACATACAGAAAATGGTATCGCCCATCCAAAATACATACATAACATGTGTGTAATATCAACATCTTCAAAAATGCGTAAAAACGTTTTCCAAATATTTTGGTGGTGACCTTTCTCTAGATTCCCACATTATCATATTGTCATACCAAATGCATTACTTCTGAGTGGTGAAAAGTACATTGTCTTCTATATAGTTATACATATATGTCCATTTTTATCACCGACTCCTCCCAACATTATAGATGTCCACCATTATTATTATTCCTATTCTTCTTGGTTCACTGGTGATTTTAGACATGGACATAGTCTCAAAACTCTATACAAACTCTCAGTATTTCTCCTTCGCTGTTGTCCACATAATGGCTCCAAATTCTCTAATGGACCCTGACTTTTCCCCATTTATCAGTTTCCATCTTTAATGTCTACTCACCCATCCCCAAAGTGAAAAGCACGACGAGGAGAATCACTGTTCGCATTACTTACACAAAATCTACGCTACAGCTACACATGCACATGGGATGGTCATCTATATCCACCAAAAAGCGGACATATTTAGTTTTCGTTTCAAATAAAGCAGAAAGATTCAAGGCGACATGAAGAAAAAAGAAGCATAATAGAATGGCATGAAAAAATCTCCATTGCTTCTTCGTCTCGTCGTCCGCGTCCCAAATAAAAACCACGAAAAAGAAACTCACATTTCTAAGCTGATCTTGCAAACTACTTGGAACTCACATCATTATCATCATCGTCATCATTGTCATGATCCTCACCAACAACACAATCACACGTTATACATGTAACAACAGAGCCCAGCAAGCGATTTTCTCTCTGGTCGGGTCCCTCGAGGAACTAACAACGAGGGAAAACGGTCAGAGGGATAAAAAATAAGAGGAAAAAGTCAGACAAGAAAAAGAAAGCAGAACCATAATAATAATGTAAGCTGTTATACATACACATCCGGCTACTGCTGGTGTTTTTTTTTCTGGTGCCACTGACGAAGCTTAACAAAAAAAGAGTGGTGATGATGGTGATGCTCTTTGTATAAAAAATATATACTCTATCGCTTTAGGATTTAGATTGTGATTTTTATTTTGTTTGGGAAAAGGGGATGAAGAAAAGACGAGGAGGAGTAGAGTTGACAAAAGATTCCAAGAAAAAAAATGTCCTTCGGGGGATCGGTTCTCCATTACAGCCGCTCATGCATGCATGGATTTTTATTTACATGTCGTTATTCTTGCATACCATGCAAACTTACAAAAGAGGAATCTTTTTTGTTCATTTTCTATTGAAAAAAGAAAATGGTTTGTGTGTGGATATCTGGAAGCAAGATCAGCAAGTTGTGTTCAGTGTAACAACGTCACTCACTTGATCCCATCCGAGCAAAATAGAAAAGGGCGGAGTGGAAGTAGATAACCCAAAGACGATCTTGAGGGAGAAAAAATATGATGATAACGAGTAGTCCAGCTAAAGTCCTCTAGTATCAGTATAGTTGATGATGATGAGATGGTGGATGGATGCTCCGGAGCAGGTTGATCGTGATTACTCAAGAATGCAGCATGGCTTTGGTAGAAGAATGTTGGTATATTAAACATAAAAATGCGGAGACATGCATCATCATCACATCAATAGCGTTGGAAAATCCACGTTCACCCGACGACCCGTGTCCCGTGTTCAAAAATAAATGGAGAGAGACCGGAGGAGATCCAAAGCCAAAGAAAATCTCTGATCGCTTTCAAGGATAATATTATTTTAGGTTGATTTTACATGCATTCAATTCATGTTACGCAGAAGCTTGCATGCTTATTCATAAAAATATATTTTCTGTATTGTACACAGTACACAGAGATAAGTTAGATAAGAGTTGCTCTTGCTCTTTGATGGATAAGTTGTTTGGTTGGCTTTCTCTTTTTACTTTTGCTTCATTGACACTATCCTCCTCTCTCGTTTCCTCTGCTACTTTTTTACTGTGTTCGTTGTTCGTATCAAAAGGAAAAATCTGTTCACTTGCTCCTTTTTCTCGACATGGGATGCTTTTTCCTCTTCCTTATTGTGCATCATCTTCTTGCTCAGAGTTCACTCGACTCGACCCCTTCTCAGCGAGATCATCAAAGAGGTTCTCTGAAATAAACTAGCTTTATCTTTTTAACCTATCTCAAAGTTACAACCTAAAAAGTTTATTATTTTCAAGAGAGGAATATGCACAGAGAAAAAACTGAGTTTTATTAGCGTACTTACTCAAATCATCATTATTTATTTTATATGCTAATATTTTTTCATTGTAAAATTTACAGCGATAAAAATGTTCAATAAATGTGAAACGTCAAGTGCGACAAGTGACATCAAATGTATAGTACTTGATGTAAATTCCTAAATAAATAAATAGCCGATTTAATTTAACTTTTGTACATGCCCAGGGGCTACATTGAAAGGATTTTTTTGTGACTTGACCTAGTTTGTTCCATGTACTAACCCAACCCACTGATATAGATAAATGGAATGAATAGGTTGAATTCAATTTCCTTCTTATTTATAAAAAAGAGCTAAGCAATTTTTACAGCAGAGATGGATCAGTCAATGTGTTAGTGCTGATGATGGCGGTGGTGCTAAAAGATTTTTTTTACCCTTTTTTCACCAAAATAGGATATTAAATTATTTCCTCCAACGTGATAAAACTTTTTATGGCCAACTCAAAAGTTCAGTTCACAATTCAATAAAAAGGATGAAAGTCCAATGTATTTAGACTGGCTATCCTAAACTTAAGTTTTAATCCTTTCAGTCGTCTAGTCCTCCAGCCGCCTTTTATCTGTCCATGAGAGTCCCAACATGCTTTGGTCCACTAAAAGTAATATAAAATGGAATAGCATACCAACCGGTTGTACTTATTTACTGCAACGTTCAGTTCTTCGGATTTTTTTTAACGCCGAGCCAAGTGACTTAAAAAATCTTATTTCCGGTCTGATTTTTATGGAGGTAATCATGTGATAATGATGGGGTTGCTCACTGTGGCTTGTACGTACACAGCTGTGTACTGAGAGTGTAAAATCGAGCTGATTTTTTCATTGACGACTACTTTTACAGTATTTCTCCAAAGTGGTCGTCTTTTTTTGTGTAAAAGAAACTTTGTATGTTTTTATGTCTACTATCTCTCAGAGAGTAAGTTAAGCACACTTACAAAAAATCCTGATTTATAACAAAAAAGAAAAGAAATAAGCTGTGTATTTCTTTGGGTTCTTCGTAAACTATACTTTTTTTACTGATTTGAACAATCACACGAATCACTGTACAGTAAATACTACAGCGTTTGTTCTGGCGGTGTTTTGGAGGGTTGGTTGGGTTTAGTAGGTTCTTTTCCAGATTTTTTATTATCCCCATTAAGTGGATACAACAGCTTATCATAAATTTTCTTTTTTCTATAACTTTGGATTTACTTTCTTTCTTTCATTTCACTCAACCTCAGTTACAAGTTGGGTTTCTTGAAGGATTATCGGTTTGGAGTTGTGAGCCCATCAGCATTTGAACCCTTGCTGCCTTTTCTAATGATTTGGATTGTGAACTTGCAGGCTTGGTGGCATTATAAATGGATAGTTAGCAAATTAACGAGATTGTACATTGGTTTTATAAGTGACTAGTGGAATGCCCATAAAACTGATGTTTTCTGGAAGTTATGCTATTATGTATTTTTTAAATAAATTCAAAAGATCTAGAACATTTTATGTTTCTTTAGTCAACCCAAAAAGCAAGCTGGTTGATGGATGACTTTCAAAACTAAATTTCAGTTAGAATTCCCGTCGATTCCCTGCATTTCTCGTGGATTGCCTGTATTCCCCGTCGATTCCCTTCTGTTCTCGTCGATTCCCTGCATTTCCCGGGTATTCCCAGCATTTCCCGTCGATTCCCTGTATTCCGGATCCCCGGATACCTTGAGGTCAATTGCCAACCTTAATATGCCAATCGCAATGTTGGTACCATGGGACCTCACTGCAAAAAACAGAACTCCAAAAAAAATCACCCTTGAGAGTTATAGCGAAAGGGTCCATGACCTTGACTTCAATGGATGTTCACTTACACCCTTTATTTAAGCTAAGTGTCATAGGACCTCATTGCAAGAAATAAAATAAATCCCGTAAACCTTTAAAATAGGATTTTTGAAATAACAAAATGTTTACCTATTCATTCTAAATGTTTGGAATCGATTACGTAAAGTTTGGGATAGTTTACTTTATGTTTGGAATCGATTACGTAATGTTTAGGATTGATTACGTAGTGCTCGGTGTCATTTGGGATCATGTGTGGGCTCATTTTGGGTTACGTGTAGGGTCATTTGGGGCCATGTGTTGGGTCATTTGGGGTCATGTGTTGGGTCATTTGGGGTCATGTGTTGGGTCATTTGGGGTCATGTATTGGGTCATTTGGGGTCATGTGTTGGGTCATTTGGGGTCATGTGTTGGATCATTTTGGGTAATGTGTGGGGTCATTTTGTGTCATGTGTTGGGTCATTTGGGGTAATGTGTGGGGTCATTTTGGGTCATGTATGGGGTCATTTTGCGTCATGTGTGTGGGGTCAATTGGGGAAAGTTATGGCATGTTTGGGAGCAAATGTATCGATTGGTACAATTTTAAAAAATGCCAATTTAAATAGTATGGGACCGTTAATCGACCGTTACTCCGGTAACCGTCAACCGATTTGGCTGATTAACGAACTTGACCGAGCTATGGTCAATAGCAACCGATTGGTGAAAACATTATCCAAAAAAATCCTTCAAATAAAAATGTTAGACAGCGTGCGACCGGACGGAACATACATAATACATAACATACACTTTACGTACATTGCATCTTGATTAGGATTCAAGAATCTTAATAATTCCTAGTCAAAGATATTTGGGCGGCACAGTTTTCATTTTGCATTACGTCATAATAGCATGCACACTGCAATTCATTTCTGGAACGGACGGGTAAACATACGTACACTCACATCCTATTTTGATAAAGGAGCTCGAGCATATAAACAGCTCGTCATCTACATCTCAGCCTACCATGCATTTCAAATACAATTTTGGAAAAAACTACACTTTTTCAATGATTTTTTAAAATAAGAATAAACCAAAATTTGAGGTCAAAATTTATCATTGATTCCTCACAATCGCATGTAGATTCATCAAAAAAATATTTGAACACTTAAAAATGCTTCGTGTTTGCTGAAAAGGGATCCAACGGAAGCCAAGATTTGAACCCCAGATTGCTAATTTGCATATTGAGTGAAGAGTACACACTCTTCATAAAGTGTGACTTAATTGTGTGTACAAAAGTAATGAGTTATATCAAATGCATTAAGCAAAAAGATGAAGCGAGCAAAGCGATGAAGATGAAATAAAGACACAATCTATCTGTTCTCTCAACTGAAAGGTTCTCATCACATCATTCTCTAACTCTTGTATTCCATATCAATCCCACATACCTATATCCATAATAGTGCTCTACATAATATTCCCAGCATCAACTCTAACCGAGATCCCGATTACCTGGACCTATAGAGACGGTTCATTACTGGTGGAGATTAACGTTCGTTCCCTGTACCCTCCACATTTCTGCTCTACTTCCATTCCTCTATTTGTTCTCCTTTCTTTTTCTGTTTCTTGTTTTACAATTATAAAAATATTTCAGTAACACTTCCAATAAAATCACACTACATATTTAAAGAGACATTTAAGTAAAAGTAATTACAAAAAAATAACTAAATTTATCGATAGTAAATGCAAAAAAAAACTTTGAGTGTACTCGTGGTGAACTAATATATTGATAGCCAAAATCCGTGACTGTATAATTCAACAAGTTCTGGATGCACTACGTAAGTATTTCACTGTCAACAACAAACAATACGTTATCATAAGTCAGGTAAAAATATTTTAAGCTTTTATACGTTCTTTTTCACATTACTTATTTTTATCCATACGTGTTGACAATATTGTAATGAAACTATTCATAATTAATTAGGACGTTACTAGTTATTATCAAACACGCATTTGCATAACGTTATTTTTACCTTATAAAAAGTCAGTACTAGTATACGTTTTAACTTAGTTCCAAGTAAAAAAAATATATATGCATAAATTTAGCCTTCATTTCATTTTTTTAAATCAAAGTATACAGATTGCAAATACATTATAAAAATTGCGACTTGTATTAATTACAAAGATTCATTTAATACCGCTTAACCACAACCCTAAGCTAGTTAAATAACCATAACTGAAACTTGAAAATTTGCAGTTACATTATTGTCGAACAAAAAATTACCCTAAAAAACCACAAACGGCTTCTGAATATACACTAAATTAGAAGCAAGTAGTCATTTAATTCAATTTTGCTAGGTGTCACGTAGTTCAGTAGTGGTCCAAATCAAAAATTTCCACCACAATCGCATAGTCATTATTCAGCATGGCTGACGCACCTAAATACACGGGTATACTAACCAAAAATTCGGTCAAAATATTTTTGAGGAACCTTTCTCTATGGGGTGGGGCAAGAAACATGTCAAGTCAGCGTGTAAAATTCCAGCTTCCACTTTCGTTTTCGAATGTCGACGCTAGCAGGTGGTTCAGTGCAAACATGGATGTTGTATACGATGAAAATATTTCGTATGACCAACTTGGTCAAATATTCATGGATGAAGGTCCCTTTTGTTTTCAAAATAATTTGACGTTGTCTGATCTCCAATCGGAGAAGCAAAGTCAAAACGAAAGTACATCATCATATATTCTTAGAGTATTATGTGAAGCAGGTGATGTGTTTTACAACGCTACTGAATGCTCATGGATAGACGCATTTATGCGAAACATGTTTTACAAAGTTAGCGATTTTATATACATGAGAGGCCGCCCTGCAAATATTGCTCAATTAAAGGTACTCGTGCGTGAATATGAATCCAATAAGGATTCGCGTCCAATAGCAAATGAATCTAGCCATCAATTACAATCGGCGGTGTCCGATTTGAAAGCCACCTTAAGCTTGATTCGTCAAGAATTGGCAGAAATAAAGCATAGTACTTCGGTAAATACCCTGCCACAGGCAAAGATAGAAGCAAATATGAGCGCAGAAACTGACAACATGTCTCCCAGAAATGGCCAACAGTTTGGGCCCGTTGATTTTGCGGCATATGGTCATGGTCACATCAATCAAGTAAAATTTCATAATCGAAACAATCCAGGAAAGGTCAACAAACACAGTCCATTAATAAAAGTTTCCATTAATGGTCATCAACAGGATGCATTATTTGATTCTGGGGCGTGTTGTAGTTTGATCGGATTTAGCATTGCCAAATGGTTTCCACGAATTATGAGCTCAGGTATATCAATTTCGTCTGTCACCAACTTCTCGATTCAAAATTTTGGAATTGCATTAGTTCCAATAAACGTCGGATGCTCTATCATCACATTTCCTTTTGTGGTTGTGGAAGACACCACAGCAAACCTTGTTTTAGGTTCAGACTTTATGAAGTCACTAAAGGTTTGCATGAACTTTGCTCAAGAAACAGTTACGTCTCCAGTCTTTGGGACTGTGCAAATCGTACCATGCCAGACTGGCTTTTTAGAAATCATGAGCATGGAGCACCTAGTAAAAGTAGAGGATTATGGTCTCCAAAAATTGCGAAATTCTCAAGTTACTCCATATGTCACTTCAATCCAGCCAAAGCAACGTTGGACAGGAAAACGTAGATTTTGTAAACGTTATGCACCAACCTCAGCACCAACAACAAAATATAAAAACAAGCATAGACAAAATATTTGCCAGAAACTGGTTGACCAGTTGAAAATGGCAGTACCCGATACGAAGCCAGGGGCATCTGAAACAATTTATTCAAAGTCAAACAATATTTACCAACAAAATGTTCTGCCTGGCTACCAAAAGTTCAAAGTCGGATAAATGAAACCAAGTATTGCATTTATTCCTTAACGGTACCCTAACGAATCTGCTAAAAATTAGATATGTTATAATGTATTCTAAAACTGCGCCTCTAAACTGTAGATAGTAATAAAAGATGCGACCTTAAGTATTTATATAGTAAGCTAAAATCCAGTTTAATACTAGTACTTAACATTAATATGTAAAAGTGTCGTGTCGGTATAAAATGACTACCAACAGCCAATCGGAAAAATGCTATTTTTTACCAATGCTATCAGTCAGAACAATGAATTTGGTTAAGCATCGATACAGAACAACGAAAATTAGTAGACAATTAAAATAGCAACTAATTGATAGTTTAACTAGGTATTTAATAGAAAGGTACTTATCCCCATAATAAAGTTAAGTGTAGAGCTACATGGGGATAGCTTTACACTTAACTTTGCCTGACTATTTGATACCGCATAGTTTATTACTACATTTTTAGTACAAGTTAAGCATGTCATATCATAGAACCATGAAGCTCCAAAATAATGTTCCAGAGATTTATAAGACAACGAACACTCAATTTAAGTAATGACATTATAAAGTATACACTTATACTGTAATCAGAAAAGTTACTAGGTTATTACAGAAAATATTCGATTCCAAAAAATGGAATTCTATTCACTTTATGATTACACTATTAAAATGACAACTCAATATCATCATAGATTTAATTCTGTAAGATTAACAGTTTAATGAACTACCAAATAGAATTAGGTTATATAGGTACATAAGAACATAATATTCTCTTAATATTTTCAAATCGCCAATTTACTTGTTTACAGAGTCATCACTTTAATCATATATATATGTACATGCACTTTAAGTCCAAGGCGATATTGCATCAGTTGAAATAAAATAGCAATAAATAGGTCACAGAATAATGTATTGTATAAAATTCATCCGATCAGCTTACTTTACTTTTTTTTTGAACAATGACGTCACATGGAATATCTCTTCAGTCAAAAAGCAAAACATTTTATGTTTAGTACTGCATTACATAAAATGTATCGAAAAAGGTCATATATACGTATGTTTCATTTAACCCAACAGCATCCAAAATATCAACCTTAAGAATGCATGCACATTAAATACGGCAGCGAGGAAAACAAATGTCTAACTCAGCATAAAAAATAATGTCACAATACCATAAGTGTTAAAGTGTCAGTTGTCAGTCGTTTAAAAAACAACTTGTTCCATGCTAAAATTTGCAAGTGTGCACAATAACACGTGCATTAATGACTAACGAGATATTTTCTTTAATGAAGAAGGACATTTTACATCACAACATTTAATGTTATATGCATACAGTATCATAAATTAAAAAGTGATAATCTACCTATAAATGATCATCATGTAATTCATGGCATTTCACAGTAGCTATGCAATTTTTAGAAAACAAGACTAGAATGACTTTTTAGACAAAGTATTTATACAAACAGATCAAACAGACAAAGTATCTGTACAATGATCATGCACTTAGTAATCACAATTTAGATTTAAAAGGAAAAATATCTTTTAAGTATTGAAATCCAGAAAAATCATATTTAAAGAATCTTTCGTAAACTTACAATGAATAAGTCAAACATTTTTTTTACAGTCAGCGACTTTTCAAGGTCATTAACACATCATTTAGCACGAAGAAAAGCACGTAAATAATAAATTTAAATGACCAAAAAATAATAGTAATATCAGTGCCTAGATCTTACGCAACAGAAATTCACAGAGCAAAAGAGTTTTTCTTATCACTTTTCAAGTTTTTCGTTCAGCTCAAACGCAAAAAAGTACGATTTATCAAGGCAGCATACCTTCATATCTGTAACAAGGGTGCTAGGACATAAATATTGTCATTAATTTTTTTGCTGGTGACAAATATTATATCAAAGTTCAGACATTTTTTACAATATTTTTTTAAATTTGCATAGCCAAGCATTTTTAATGGTACTCAATGAGTGCTACATTTATGGTCATCATCATCATATTTCTTACTCAATTGTTGTAACCTCAGCACATTTTGTTGTCTTATTTGCTTTGAAAGTATTTAAACGAGCTCATGGAAAAGTATATGGACTGCGTCAATCAGCAAAAATATTTAGTGTTCAGAAAGGAAAACAGACCATTTTAAGGATTTAAAAATATGGCTTATTATAAAATTTTGCAGGTTTGACGAAAAACAAACGTGAATTTAGTTAGACTTTTTAAAATATTTATTTTCATTTTTTTAGTTTCCGTTATTTTACGATGACACATTGAAATGGACACATTCATTCGTATAGCAATAAAATATGTGCAGATGCTTTTGAATGGATACCGAAGTCGTACTGCATGTGAACAGCCTGGAGACAAGGATTACTTAAATATCTGGTTGTGTAGGCGGTAACTGTCACGTATAATTAACACGTTAAAAATGTCGGGATTATTTTCGCTTTAAAGCTTATGACTAAATTGATGTTCATTCGCAGATCTTTTAACTAACTAACAAGAACACATGTATGTCATTTTAATGAAATCAATTATAGACTGGTGAGACCATTGCTGGAATTATCATTTAGTAAAATATAACAAGATGATTGATTATGATAACGAAGTTGACTTTCTAGTGGCGACTTTAAATTCAATGACTATTGTGCAAGAGAACTACACCTCAAAAACTGTATCATCAAAAAATATAAATAGCAAACGCCCAAGTTTCGAAGACAAAATTATTTTTCCAATAAGAAAATTGAAAAGGTTAAAAGTAAGCACAAAAAAATGCTTCAAGTATAAAAAGAACACAGTATCGGTTGCTGGTATAACTTCACTAGTTAGTGAACTTTCTCTCGACATTGGAAAAACTAAAGCAGATCTTTTACGCGGACTACCACTGAAAAACCCAAAATGCTGTTATTGTAGAAAGAAAGGGCATACAAAAGAAGCATGTTCTATTTTGTTTAGGAAAGAACAGAAGCTGAAGCTAAGGCGAAAGCAAGAAAAAATAAATTCTCTTCTCATGAATAAATAGTTCAATCACTTGTTTTGTACAATATGCAACGACGATGATGACACGAAATGATACTACACCTTATTATTTCTTACTTCAACTGCATTATTTAAAGTAAATTGGGGATGATCCAAATCATTGGTTTAATTAAGATCAATTCAATTTGGTATCACAGGTACCAACTCTGTAGTTAAAAAATAAAATCTAGTCTGGCTGGTGCATAATTTACTTTTTTTAAACCAGATATCTTATATGCCTTTTCTGCAACAGAAGTTAAATTTCACTAGTTTAATGGGTGGCTGGACAGTTGTTTGGGGACAGTGATTGAATTGACCATTTCTCGGGGTCATTGACGACATGAATCTTGAACAATTCACCATTTAGTATATTTGCTGTGATGAATTACAAGTTCCACTGTTGATGAACTTCGTGGTGTGGAAACTCTTTAGTCTCTGTCGTCTGACTCTGTCGGACTATTCATTTTTGCTGCTGTGTTTGCTTTTACCTAGGAAATGCATATACGTTTGCCTAAATTTTATTTCGTTACAACGAATAGAATGTAGATGCACCCAAAAGAATTAGACGTCAGATGAACTAGTTTACATTACCAACCCCATTGCTACTTTAAAGCCTAAATTAAAAACTTGTCACAAACCAAAACGAGCACATAAATAGCTATTTTACTCGATGTGTCATTTTTTCTTCTAAAGTGCGTTTTAATTTTTTTTTAGATGAAAAGTATTTTTTGTCAGATGCACTTTAGTTAATACCAGTATATGTGCTTAGTAAGCAAATTATGTAGAACTAACATTTTACTATCAAAAATTTCGTTTCATTCATCCCATGCAGTTGCACAGGGTCAGTGTTAAACTATATCAATTAAATTGGGAGTAGTAAGAGCAGCACAAAAACATTATATTACGGATCCTAGCTTCTAGAAGAGTACCTTAAGATAATTTCCATATTTGAAAAGTCAATTTCAATTTAAAATGGCTAATAAAATACATAAAATGCTACATTTACAAATTTAATAAATTCCAGTGACAATTTGAGCGACAACTTGCATATGGCCCTTGACAGTTCGACATTTTTTGTTTATACTACGTTATTCAATATAAGTAGACAATGAGAAAGATAGATAAAAATACAACAAGATATCTCAAAAATGTTGTTAAATGGAATTATATCAGAAACCGATACCTGCTCAATGTTGTATAATTAAATACTTTCTTGGTTTGCAAAATAAAGCTACATTTCCGGCAATGACAAAGTCACATCTTAAACAGTGAACTAGACGTATAATTCGAAATGCAATAACCAGAGTATCTGTATACATAACATATACGACATATATGTGTGCAAAGATATACATATATATATTTTTTGCACACGTAATTTAATACAATTAACTGTTAGCTTTCTTTCGGATAGTAAGCAGTAAATTAAAAACTGTAAAACAATACATTCCAGATATTTTTTAAATTGCCACACTCAGAGCCGAAACCTAATGATAACGATGATGCTGTTCACTTGCGTAAAAACAATCTTTAAGAACCATCACATTTGTATTCATAATTTAAGCAGAGAATTAGGTAACTGATCATTTGTTGTTACACATATCCATAAACATGTGAATAGAACAGTTTTTGAAAGAACAACATTACGTCCAGAGATGTCAATTCGAAGGATAGTTTTAAATAACAAGTTTGTTTAACATTGTAGTACATGTTGCGTCATTTTTAATTTTCAATCTTGAATCCATTTGACTAATAGTGATATAATATCGCCTAAAATATAGTGATGTGTTTAAATACATATTTTATGAGTAGCTTGTATCAATAACCTTGACGCGTAGGTATATTTCTGAGCTGCCATATCCACTCAACTGGAATAACCTGACTGTTCCTAATTTCTACACCTACCTTGACTAGAATTGATTCATTAAAACTTTGTTAACCAAGCTGGTATGCTTTAAATAAATGATTTTGTTTAAAGCACAAAACCACAAAGTAGTTTGAATGAAATATGCTTCTTCAAATAAATTTCACATATTACTACACATGCAAATTGCAAATGTGGTAGCTAAGCCTTCAATTTATGATAATAAGTTTGTAAGGTGTAATTTTTTGTGAGATTTTTATTTTTCAATGCATTCATTTTTGATGAGACATCAGCTACAGAACCGAACGACATTTAAGACGAATCTGGACCCTTAATCAATGGAGAAGTTGTCTAGTTATCTCATTTTATCATTTGTAGGTTAATATGCATTTATTTATTTTTACTTTTGTGCCTTTTCCAGTTAATGTGATGACATGCCGGGTTCCTTTCGTCACTGCTTGCCGACCCATTTGACCATCAACCTATTTCACAGAGAACGTTCTACCCTCAACATACCACACAACAATGCCAATCTACGCTTAAAATGTTCACCTTCGTTGACGTCACGCCGTTCTCAGACCAATTCTAATTTTTTTTTAAACTGAATGTCTAAACTTACATTATGTTAAAATTAGCTTACAAATAATCTACTATATCTTAAATAATGTCATCATGGTTTCTTTGTTATCTAAATTTACATTCGTCATCGTAGAAGGGAAGTAGAAGTGGCCAAACAAAGTGACCACTATTTAACGTTTTTATATATTTTACGCTGTACAATTTAGAATGGTAACATTATAAAATTGACTTGGTTATTGTTAGCCCGGTATTGCAATTTGGTCGTTGAATGATGAATCGGTTATCGAAGGGGCAGTAGTGAAGAGTACACACTCTTCATAAAGTGTGACTTAATTGTGTGTACAAAAGTAATGAGTTATATCAAATGCATTAAGCAAAAAGATGAAGCGAGCAAAGCGATGAAGATGAAATAAAGACACAATCTATCTGTTCTCTCAACTGAAAGGTTCTCATCACATCATTCTCTAACTCTTGTATTCCATATCAATCCCACATACCTATATCCATAATAGTGCTCTACATAATATTCCCAGCATCAACTCTAACCGAGATCCCGATTACCTGGACCTATAGAGACGGTTCATTACTATTGCAACTTTATAGAATAAGATATGATGATAAAACATCTTCTTTAAAAAACATGTGTGCTATAATAGAAATGATGATGGAAATGTTCTGTTGTACATAAGAATCACCTTTGTGAGGGGAAGGAAACTGCTTTCTCAAGAAAGTTTATGAGAAAGTAAAACAATTGTACATTTTTTTCGTACAGCTTATCATGTAGACAAACTTGTTATTATTAACAAGACTGTTTTAGAGAAAGAGGAGAATATATGCTTTAGTGTAAGTACAGAGGAAACAGTTTATAAAAAAATGTAATGAATAATATCTCTGTATTTTTTTTCATCTGAAATTTTTTCGGCTTTTAGTCTACTTGGCTTACAAGCATAAGAATTTCTCTAATGATTGTTAAACATTGTAGCAAAGCCAATAATATGTTGAACAAGTTTATCTTTGTTTGTTAATGTCTACTATAAGTATGTGGAGAGTTTTTTTTTTGAGAAGTAGTAAAAATAGAGTCGATGTGCCTTGTTTGTAAGAGTTCGTGTTTGGGAGGGAGAAGAAAGATCTTAGCCGTAGTACTTTTTGACTTTTGGCAAATGTGATAAATCATAAAAAGCGGAAAGTATGAAAAAGGGTCAATAAAAAAGAGAGCACAAGAAAGTTATCCGGAAGAAAGAAAAAGGAGGATGGGTTATGGGTTTGCATGTTAGTTGTTGTAAACCAAGGCAATAATGTTCGTTCA
>JAQFZH010002355.1:0-16888 GCA_034695485.1 Entomobrya nivalis | reverse complement strand
TAACAACCAGGCTTCTTTACGTGACCAAGGTCTCCAGACAATAATAGTTTCTATACCGTTTTTATTTCAATTAGAGACTTCAATTATTGTAAACATTAAATATATAAACTCTGTAAAAAATCAAATTTACCTGTAACTTTTTTGAATCATTAAGAAAGACCACGTCATAAATTCCAAACAAGTTAACTCTAAAAAATGTTCCAAACTTTTCCAGTAATCTTGGACTGAATTTCCGTGCATCTTAAATTCGAAAATCGAATAAATAAAATGTTAGAGGCAAATAAAGTAGCACACAATTACTGAATTGAAAAATAAATTGAACTTTCCTACCAAATTTGTTAGCTATTATAACCTTCATAAAACTTATTAACGAAACGTTTAGAATAGAACTTGGACTACTCTGTTTTAGGGAAGTTTTTAGGAAATAATGTAATTGTTTATTAAAATTCACAATAAATAAAATAGCACAAGCAACAGCTAAGATAAACATGTTGCTTTTTTGAAAATTTTCAAATAAGTTTTCACTAGCAGTATGGAAGTATTTTAGCGTGGAAATGTAATTTTTAGCTGACCTAGAAATGCGGATGAATTATGCTTTTCGTTTTGTAAGTTAGTAAAAAATATTGATGCAAGTTAAATTCGTCTCAATTACTATCGAAATATTTGAATAAATTTTTGCAATAATTTATTTCATCATCACCATCATCATCAATTTGAATTTTTAATGATATATCTCGTGTCTTGTATCGTTTTGTGGTTAAGATTCAGCAAACTACTCTAATACCATGGATTTTTTTTTCTAAAATGAAATTAAATTTGATTTATCCGGAAAAAAAATCATGAAATCCAAGATTTAATTTATTCATTGAAAAATTTTCTTTTCAAATACGACGTAAATTTAATAAATGTTCTCACGTGTCGAATTAAAGATTTTTTTAAATTACAGCTGATGTTATTAAATGGATTAAACACATTTTCTGTTGAATATGATTAGTAATTTTTTAACTGAGCACTTAAAATGTTACACTTCTTTGCTTTGTAAAAAAAATTGTCACCCATTAAAAAGAAACCTAAGTAAAAGTAAATGAATTTTTTTGCAACTCAGCCATAAATGGTGGAAACTAATCGTAACATACCAAGTTTTAAACATGCCTTTGTCTTTTTCGATCTTTTGATTATTTGGTTTTCATATGTTAAAGTAAGTTTCTAACAAATAACATGCAAGCATGAAACCAGTGTAAAAAAATTGTCAAGACAATGCATTGCGGTTTTCATTAATATCACAATATTAACATTCCCACCTAAATTCCTGAAATGATAAGAACATATAGATTTTTATTCAAATTTGGGGCCAGAACATTTCTAGCTTAGTTTAAACATAATTGTTTGTCCCGATTTAGTCCAGACCAAACACTGGTTTTTCCCAAATAACGTTTTAATCAAATCTGGTTATAAAAAGGTAACATGGTAAAAGTTTATTTTTTCTAATATTTCTGCACGCAATACAAGTTTGCTTCATGTGCTATATAAATTTTCTAAAGGGTTCGCAATAAACGTTGTGCTTCAAATGGGTTTGAGTTTAAAAATCAACAATTTATTGTAACAGGTGCCATTATTTTTGAAAATGAAATAAAGCTAAACTTTTTAAAAGTTAGACGTTTTTATCTTTCTGTGTGCATCCAAGGTTGCTTTACCTCATGAATATAAGTGGCTTTTCTGATCTTATTGTAAAAAAATATCCCAAAAACCTACTCATTTCCCATGATTTTGTATAAACCTTCTTATCAAAATCCATAAAACTTACTAACCCACTATGCCAAACTATTTGAACACGCCAAGACTACGTAAATCCGCTTATACGAATACGTACCGTACAATGAGACGGTAAAAGAATTGACTACTATTTAGCATAATCCATATCCCTGTAGAATATTTACAGTGCTTGAGAATAAATAAAAACTGGCATGGAATAAAATAAAATATAAGTGTTGATATATTTTACGATTTAAATCGATTTCATCAAGACCACCGTTCTCATACTTAGAACATCGTAGCTGAACTTTAAGCGAACAAATAAGACATTGTAATTGCACCGTTTTACGTTATGACGTCTGACGGAAACCCAAATAAACCAATGGATTTTGAGTATTCTCCATGTCATGGCAATCTAGTGAATATCAGTTTAAAAATAGAAAGGTAATCAGCAATTCTAAAGAGTTCGAAAATGCATGCAAGATTGTTTCGAAAATGTTTTAAATTAGTAGGTAGTATTAATTTATTGTAAAAATCGATACAATATAAATTGTGACGTACATCACTTTGTTTTTAATCATTATTCAATCGCACTAAACTTCATGAATTAATGTTTTCAAAGGTTATATACATAATAAATGTTATGGCAATTGTAACATAAAAATGTTAGTTCGTCACTTAAGTTTGCTGCTAATTTTTTCGCACCATCCTTCTGTAAGACTGAAGTTTTCGCTATTACTGCAACTTTGATCCCGTCTTTATAACTGAAAGCCACAAACGTAACACCGTTAAGTTCGCATCCCACAGTCGCGCAAAAGTCTAGACATTCCGCTTCCCCAACTGAAAAGCCCACTTGTTCACCAGCTAGATGTGCTTTGCCTGTTTAAAGGAGGAGGATTGTAATATTTTATTACTCATATCTTTTAAACACATATACTTGATTAAATGAAAAGCATGAAAACTTACCTATTGGCGGTAGTACTGCTACGTGCTTTATGAGGCGATTTATTGGGAAAAGTAAACTTCCTGTAATCCATACTGCGAAATCTAAATATTTTGATTGTTGATTTGTTGTTTTATTGAATGGCAAGACAGTACTTTTCCATATTTGCAAATTTTTATGGCCTTAGAAATTTTATTTAAAAAAATCTTAGGCTAAGAATGGTTTTCAAAACATAAAGCTAATAAGATACGGTAAAGATGTATGATATTGAATAAAAAATTGTAATGATGGCCAATCGGATTTTATGTCCGGAATTTGACTGAATATCTACTGATTCGATTATAAATATCTAGCAAAGATTTAGGAATGTGCAATGCAGCATTTGGTAAGAAGCGATTCACAAACCAATTTTTGTTTATTATTACTTTAATTCAATTTAAACCCACACCATGAGTTTTTCGCAATAAATTGATCCAAAAATGTATTGTAAATTTCAACACAAGCAAATCATATTTATCTTGTTCACAACCACTTTAAAAGTTTCACACCACATCAATTATGTTTTGATTTATGTGTGCTCTTAGAGTTACAATTTTTTCAATGGGTTTGCACACGGTATTTGCACATTGTATGCATTTCTGTTGTCTTAGTTATGTACATAGACATAATGCAAAAAAACAAGAGATAAGACACGACATGAAAACTGAAGCTTTTTTTATTGTATATCATATTTGCTTACTACTTATGCTCGCTGGTATATTACCCGACTTCTTTGGTTGATTTTGCAGTTTACGAATGAACGGTTTTTCTTTCTAACATTATGCACATATACTTTTATACACTGAAGATAAAGAGTTAAATATGCGGCAAATAAATTTATTCAAACTTGCCAAGCAATTAATGTAATTCATCTTTATTTTAAATTTCAATTTAATCTTTTGTCGGGTTTTCCAGCAAAACTAGGAAATCTCTCGGGATTACATTCATAAAACCATGGAAGTTTGATAATCGTATCGGCTTCATAATTTCCATATGTATTTCTAAACCAGTCTACACTTTTAATTCGATTAGCATATCCTTTCGTTTTCGTATTTACCCACATGTTTGTAGCCATAATGTCGAAATTTTCATTATCAGCATTAATTGATGTATACATTGAACCTATGTCAATTACTGTAGATATTCCCTCAAGTTCCCTTTCCGTTCCTGTTAATAATTTTATCAGTTGGAATGGTAGGTACGGATATTGTGAAAAGTGAATTCCGCCCAGTATTGATGCATCACCGTGACCAGAAGTTCTCCAAGGAATTTCGGTACTACCCATATTAGTATTTAATTTCTTCACAGCGGTTAACGTCCAATATGTGGGGTCACCAAAAGTGAAGGGATGTAGAGGAACAGGCCAATCAGAAGCAAAAATGGTGTCCACGTAAGGAAATGGGTACCATATGCCAATGTCAACTGAGTTATCGTCAGGCTGGAGTTCACAATTTTTCAAGAAATTCATAACGTTTCTATTTGGTATTTCATCGGTATCCCCAATACCGATCAGGTCATCCGAAGAAAAGTAATTTGTGACTGAATTCCAAGCAAGAAATTTTTTTAGTCGAAGTTGACCTTGTAAATATTCTCGATCCCAAAGTTTGGATGAGAGCACACTGGAATACTGTGCATCATCTATAATGAAATGTACGATTTTGTGACGAAACCTTGAGAATCTTTGAGTATAAATACTTAATTTTATCCCAGATGGATGGTTTGCTATCCAAATATCTGTTATGTATTTTAGTTCCTTCCGTTAAGAAAAACTTATCAATAATTACGTCCAATTCTTGAAGATGGAGCTCCAAAGCGTCCACATCAAATCCAAAGTTGAGAAGAACTCCAATCTTTCTAGGTGTCTGGAGACGGGAACAATTACCGATTTGTTTAGGTTCTAAAAGAGGTGAAGATTGGCATTTGGTGTTGATTGGTATGGGTGACTCCTTTATGATAAATGGGATCAGTATTTTAGTCATAAGATCTTCTGTGAGTTTCAGTATCTCTGGAATGTCATTTGAGTTAGTAAAGTTTCGGTATTGGTTCCATGGAAAGGTTTGCATAAGTTCAGTAAATGATGTTTGTTGAATTGTGGTTATCAAGGAAATATTTCCGAGCTCACATGGCGTATTGTTTGTTTCCCTTAATATAATATAGCTTGTCAGATTAATTAGTAGGCAATAAAATATGAGGAGAATTAAAATTCCAAGGAGAACTCGAATGAAACTTGGAATAATCTTGTCTTTTGATTCCATTTTGATTTTGTCTTTTGTAATAATAATTATGGCAAAGTTTTAATATTTCTCACAATAATGCTATTCATAAAAAGAACGGGAAAAGTTGCTATCGTTTATTTTCAAACTGAATATGTTAACTGCATCGAAATGTTTGCGTTTGTGGCGAGAAATTTGCCACATTGCAGAGAATGAAATTCAAAGTTATTTAAACGATATGCATGTGAGTTTGAAACGAGAAAATGCTGACGAAAGCTATTAAATAGCATGCTATTAAAAAGGTTAAAGTTATAATAAACTACATCATATGTTGTTATTACATTGCTTAACCACCAAGCCCGTGCAAATATTTTATGTACCTCATATAAATTAAAATGTGCTTATTTAGTTATATCTCAATCTTGCAAAATGTACACACATTGTAAATAAACAGATTTTCAAGTACTCATAATTTCTTATAAAGTGCTAACATACAATTTGTATTCCAATAAAGTGTTTGAAAAAAATTAATCTTTTGGTGTCAATTTATATACATATTACAATAAAATTCACATTCAATCAATTTACCATATATAAATCATGCTAATTTACTATCTCGTTTTCAATGAAAATTGGGACATCTATCAGGATAACTTTCATAGAAACACAGAATATAAGCTATATGATATTTTTTTGTATGTTTTGTCTATTTGGTTGCCCTTTAATATGGAATGGATTTTTTTCTCTCTTATTGTTGAATCAAGTAGTAATAATGTATTTTTTTGCCTGAAATGTAATGAAACACGTTAATAAAGAATAAATTACTCAATTACAATTGTCCACAATCACAATTATATCATGTGGTCCAAAGAGTCCCCTGGCTTACTTTGATTAAACAAATTCTTCTAGTCGAATTTTATTTTGTAAGTTTTCAAGGATCCACAAGTCGGGTAATATTGTCCCAGAGAACTGGTTATGGTCCTTAATGGAATAATCCGTATCGTCCATAATGAAATGTACTATTTGGTTACGAAATTAAAAAAATCTATATTTGTATTTTATCATAACCCAAATGGATGGTTTGTGTCTAAGTATCGATTATTATTTAAGTTCCCTCCATCAAGAAAAAATGTCCCCTACCAAATCCAGCTCATGTAAGTGTAGCTCTAATGCATCCACGTCAAATCCAAAGTTCAAAATAATTCCAACCTTTCTCGTAAATTCAAAACGAAAAAAAGTCTAATTGTTTCAGGTTTCAAAATTGGTGGTGCTTTACAAAATGAATTAGCAGGGACATGGGGTTCTTTTAATATAAACGGAATACAATGGCAGTGAGAAGTAGTTCACTGAATTTCTGAATTTTGCAAATCTTATTGGCGTTGATAGAATTTCTATATTCTTTCCACGAAAAGTATCTCATTTCTCATCATTCCGTAAATTTTTGTGATTGGTTGATAGACAAACATAAATTACAGGTAACACATGAACATACATTTTGTGCTATGTGTGATCCCAATAGAATAACTATGAGAACGATAATTAGTACAGACGTTAATATAGCGGTCGAAGCATAACTCGAAAAAGTTTCTTTGGAAATGATGAAGTACGTGTATAAGAACCTAACTATTTTGTGCATTTTTGTTCTATTTAGCGACGGCATTTTAAAATGATTATTCATATTCTTGTATGTTATAAGAGTGGAAAGATTGTGAATACGTGTATATTGTTTAAACATAACGTGATATGTATATCGATTGAAGATTGAACTGCTGTCATTTTATCCAGGAAATAATTAGAGAAAATAAAAGTGAAGTTCTTGTACGAAACACAGTTTCCTTGTACGAAAGCTGGTTTTTGTATACGAATTCATAGTCAGCATCGAACAAAAATATTAAGAAGAAACACATCAATCAAATAGCAAGTTATTTGACACAAAATTTATTCTTTATCATAAAGAATTAAACATGTCGTTATAAATGTGTTCTAATTGTATGCTTCAAATAATTTTTTTAAGAATTAAACTTAAATTGAACATTAAAGACATAGATATAAAATATTACATGTTGCACATTCTGCCTGTCATCGATTGTTTTTGAACATAACTCCATTTTATATTATTTGCGTAGCAGTTAACATTTAACTATTTGTGCTGAATAGAAAACTCAAGTCAAAAAAGCAATAGTTTTTTAATAGCTATGCGTGAATTGCTTGTGTGACTTTCTAAACATTTTCTTACTATCAGGAAGTAAATATATTTTACCAGTTTCCGACTGAAATTTGAATATACAAATTTGGCCAGTAAACACAGAGGTCTCAGTGCTGATGTTTTTGTTTGGTTTAAAACTGTTTTTTGTTAAATAATGTCAACTAAAGGTAACAAGTGTACCCCAATCTGGGATATAAGATCAATATTTTGTTTTGGTATTTTAGTTATACTTATGTTGTCAAACATGATATACCTAAGGGATATATCAATTTCACTTACTTCGACTATAAATGAGAGGTAATTTATTATAAAACAACAACGTTGATTAAAAAATAATTGTAAATTAATATTCAAACAAAAAATAATTGTTGTTAAGACTGACATGTTATTAAATCCTTGCAGCCCTCCACAGAATTGGAATTCGGAAGAAATCAATACATTTGAAATTGCAAGGGAAACTTACACTAAAAGCCAAGATATTGTTGCGAATACAAGGCTATCGAAAGTGGTAATAGGTACAGTAGTGTGTCATGAGCCAAACGATCTTAACCCTCGAGAAGAAGCTTTGGTGCTGCTAAAGTCAGCCATAATTTCTGCCGTTCTTTATCAAACTTTTCCAATAAATATCCAGTTTCATTTGTTTATTGAGCAGGAGACAGATGAAGAATACTTTTTAGAGAATATACATCCGTTTTCTAAAATACTTGATGAGATTAAAGTAGACATGTATTTTTATTCGGTTTTCGACGCAGTACCACATGAACACCATAACCCGGTATTTGGACCCGGTTTAAGGTGTACATATGTCCGAATATTTTTCCCAAGTGCACTTCCAGAAGTAGACTCGATTTTGTATTTGGATACTGATGTAATTATTACCGGAGATCTGGCAGAAATTTGGCACAATTTTTGCGAAATGGACGATATCCAACTAGTGGGAGCTGCAATGGACATTGAACCTGATAATGAAGCGTGGTTTCATATATACGAAGCCTCTTTTCAAAATACTCCAGTTCCAACCCCAAGAGGGCTCAATGGTGGAGTTCTTTTAATGAACTTGACAAGAATGAGGGAGTATAAATTTGAGGACAAAATTATGAGACTTTACAATGACTATTCAATTGTTAAAAATGATCAAAACTTGTTGAATACATTGTTATTTTACAATCCAAGTAAGCATACAATGGGAACACAAGCCTGGGAAATATTTATTGTATTAGGTCAACAATGTATCAGATTCTGGTACTTTACTATAACTGATTTTTTTTTCATTTGCAGATTTACTATATTTGTTACCATGCCAATATAATTTTCGGCACACCGCATGTACCCTTGGATTGTACTGCAGTGGAGTACTAGATGACCCAATTGGCGTTCAAATTATTCATAGCTATCAAGAACCGAATATCTTGGGCACAGAAAACGCTTTCAGAGATATTGCGGAAGCGTATCAAAATGTATGACAAATTCAATGAACTAAGTTAAATACATAAAAATATTTATATTTGTCTCAAAAATTTCATTTACAGATAACCAGTGCTGACGTGGACTTTAGAGTGGATCTTTTAATCAAAGTACGAAGTATGTATAAGGCAGGTTTTAGGAGTGCATACGACCACAGGGAATGTAACGGAGTTTTGGACACTTTGTTATTTAAGAAGTTGTTCTTGTAAAAATTGTACACATGTAAAACGAAAATATATTTATAAACGATGCGTTGATATAACTGAATTTCTTTTACTATAATGAATTAAGCTATATCTTAAAAATAAGCAGTACAAAATTTATCGTTTGCCAAAGGCACGGCGCACACATTTAACTACTACTATAATAACTAATAAAAGACATTTAGAAGACATTTGGTAATACATTGCAAAGTGATATGATAAAGAAGATGTGTAGAATTGAAGTAAATAGCCAAAGGGGTTGTTTTGAAATAATCTTCGTATTTATGTCCGTTGATTTGCCAAATTGCAGAAAATGCCATAGAAACCTAATAAACGATTTAATTGTGAGTTTAAAACAAAAAACTGCTGATAAACACCGTCAATTTTTTATTCAAATAAGTATAAATATCAAGTTCTAATAAACTGCATATTTTAAAAAAATTAATGCGAAGACGAGGCCGTGAAAAAAAAATTGGTGTCATAAATAAATTTTGCTTATATTATATTTATATTTCTTATTCTTTTAAACTGCACAAAAAGAACAGATTTCCAGTACTAATAAATAATCTATATAAAAATCCTCTTATAACAAAATTGAATACATCAAATATTTTATTTCCGATGTATTAATTTATTGAATAAAATTTGCATTTGATAAATGTACCTTGTAGTCTGTAATTGCGTTTTCGACTAAAACTAGAAAACCTATCTATATTTCATTCATAGAACCCGTGAAGTTTTATAATTCTATCGGCTGGATGTATCTACATCTACAGATGGATGGATGGTTTTGTGTCTAAATATCGATTATTTATTTTGGTTCCCTCTACCTAAAAAGAGCTCTTAATATCAAAAAAGGGTTGTACAAGCAGAGTTTATGAAAGCTTTATGTGAATTCATGTCAAATATACTCAGGTAAGTTGTCTACAAAGAAAAAAAACTTTATTTACTCAGGAAAATTTATTTAGTAGTTTATTAGGGTATTTGACAATTTTAAGAAAGCTTTCGTTGTCATAATTGTTAGATATAGTTTATGCTGAATAATAAAAGCAAAATTGATTTGGTTCTATTCCTTCCTTAATCGTAACCCCGATGCAAATGTTATGGCAGTGTCCTGAGTCATGAACATGAAAGCAGAAATTAGCAGCAACATACTTAAAAATATTTACATGATTACAAACTTTGGGGTAACTAACCCCACTTTTTATATTTGTAAACGATTTGACATTGTTCATGGTCAAAAAATTTCAATGGATGCAGAGAAAATTTACTTTTAGTCACCAGAATAAAGTATGCCTTACACAAATAAATGTTCGTAACATGTTACTATTTTAACCGACCAAATATCACGAATTCCTCATGTATACTTATTTCTCAATTTTACAATTTTTACAATGACAAATTGATTTTGAAATACACATTTTCTAGTAATTAGTATAGAAACCAAGAAAAATTATACTGTTTGCGATGTGATTGATAAATATGCTCAAAATGATGCGAATTACCCCGCTTTTAATGAAAGCGTCTCTGAATGAATTAAACTGATGAAATGATTAAAATGTGCGGAAAAATGATAACTGTTCATTAAATCACCGGCACACTTGTAGAAATAAATGATATGAAAAATGCGAACTAAACTGACAAGTTGCACAAATAAATGATATGAAAAACACAGTTAATTTGGGGTTTCGAATAGTTAAATAAGTGAATTTATTGCTCTATCACAATTAGCGAGTTTTCTGTGTAGAGTTAAAAGAAAGTCCCACAAATAATGTTACAAGTTACAGGAGACGTGCAGCCGTGTTGGCTTACAAGAAAGAATTAAGTTAGTAAGTGAGAATGTGCCGGAGATAACGTACATTATGGTACACAGGCACAGTCAAGGTTAAGGTAAATACAAGAAAGGATAATGCTTCCACATCATCAATGATGTGTCAAGCACGCGGCTTCTTCCTCGTGCGCATTATGGATTTTTGCTATAATAATACAATTAAAATTGGTAAAAAGAAATGGTGCAATGAGTTGATCATAGGTGTCAACACCGACACTCTACGATACTTTGTATAGAAAGCCAGGTGGGCTATTTGATATAAGGTGAATATCAATATTTGAAAGAAATGTAAAAAGTAATGCCAGTCACGTTCTTAACATATACTCACAAACGTAACTAGAGTAATCAAAAAAATCAATCGGTTTACAAATTTATTTTCATAATTGGAATTATTTCCACACATTAATACACCATCAATTATGCAAGTCTTTGATCGTGGTTTCGACGAAAACTCGGAAATCTCTCAGGGTTGCATTCATAAAACCACGGAATCCTAACAATAGCATCTGCTTCATAATCCCCATATGTCAATCGGAACAAATCCACACTTTGAATTCGTTTTTCCAACATTTCCCACTTATTTATCCACATTTTCGTCACCAAATCATCCAAATTCTCATAACTATCATGTTGCGCTGCTTTGTAAATGAATCCAATGTCAATTACATCTAAAAGTCCCCCTAACCCCGATTACGATCCTGTGATCATTTTAATCAATTGCAATGGCAAGTATGGGTATTTTGAAAAGTGTATTCCTCCCAAAAAATATCTAAAACTACTTCTCATCTCACCTTCAGGAATGTTAGACAAGGAATAAGTGAGCTCAGTTAATGTTCTATAAACAGGCCCTTCCACTGTGAAAGGGTGTCCGGGAACTGGATAATCCGAAGCAAATATTGTATCGATGTACGGAAACGGAAACCAAATTCCTATTTCTACATTTTCATTTTGAAGCTCACACGATTTTAGAAAGTTTACAACATTTCGATTGGGAATTCGGTCAGCGTCTCCAATCCCAATAAGATCCTGGGGTCCAAAGTAGTTTGTGGCTGTGTTCCATTCAAAAAACTTTTCGAGTTGAATTTTCTTTTGTAAAATCTCCCGATCCCACAATGCTGGTAAGTCACCAGCAGAATTTTTGTGATTTCCTGTGTTGGCATAATTTGCATCGTCCACAATGAAATGAACAATCTTTTCACGAAACTGAGAAAATCTGTTTGTATACTTAACCACATCCCAAATGGAGGGTTTGGTGTCCAAATATCTGTTATGGATTTTAGTGCCTTCCATTAAGAAAAATTTGTTCACGATGGAGTCCAGTTCATGCAAGTAAAGCTCTAGTGCATCCACATCAAATCCAATGTTAAACATTACCCCAACTTTTCTTGGAAATTTGAGTTGAATACACTTGTCAATTCTTTCAGGTTCCCAAATGGGTGGGGCATGACATGATGAATTTACTGGAACTAAGGGTTCTTTTATCGTGAATGGAATAAGAATTGATGTAAGAAGTAGCTCGGTGTAGTTTTGAATTGCAGAAATGGCGGTTTCTTCCACTGCATTTCTGTATTCTTGCCATGGAAAGGATTGCATCTGTTTTGAGAATGATTTAGATGTCACTGATAATCTACCGGTTTCACATAACGATATACTCTTTGGAGTTGAATCGATTACAACCATTTTAGTAATAATAAAACACACGAATGCTGTCAAAAGTAGTAGACCAAAGACAACTTTGTTGCACCTAAAGGGCTTCTTGTTGGACATTAGGCCAAAGAAAGTGTCGACGTTAGAGAGCTTCTTGTTTTCAGAGATTTCACTACGAAAATAATTTGTTATATGTGTAGCGTTGACTAAAGCTGTGTGCGAGTGCATGTTTGCTAAAATTAAGTCTGATGGCAACTGAGAATTTTTTTACGAGAGGAAAACGTTAATACAGCAGTTTAAATGCTAATTGCATAGCTTTTAACAGAAGAAATAAAAAACGTATTGTTCTTCCTTATTAGGTTTTAATGTACTAAAGCTTATAACTTACTTTGCCGGCTTAAATTTACCTGGTTAAGGAATGTATTCAGTGTTATTCACTTGTTATGTTTTCGAATAGATTTACTCTTATACATATAGAGATGGCAATAGAATTAAATAAACCTAAATATATAATCATCAAATAAAACCATGTGGTAATGATTTCCAGTAAGTCAATGACTTCACTCTTATATAATTATATGAAACAATGTTGCTGGATATATCACAAAAAATATCAAATTTTACTCAAACTGTATTGAAATGTGGCCAGGTACTTTTGATTTAATTAAGTCTTTTAGAATTTTAACATGTTATTCTGTGATCATGTAGAGAGCCACAAAGTCTCTCCGGATTACATTGATAAAATCATGGAAGATTTTTTAAAATATCTTCTTCGTCATTACCACAAGTTATTCTATGCCAATCCACTTATTTATTCGATTCTGCATTCCGGTTCAATATGTTCTCAAGATTCTACTGGATAAATATTCCAAAACCTCGACATCTTCACTTGAAATGAATTGGTAGGAAAATACACGAATTGATGGCAGGTCTTAGGAAAATTAAGTACTTTGTTTTGCATATCTTTGATATCAGTATATGTAGTATTTTCACACGGTATTAAATGCTCCTGGCTTAGTTGTCTATCTAGACATAATACAAAAGAAACTACATTACTTATTGCAAATTTACATGCATGGTTACCTAAGATGAACTTATGCAATTACAGCAATGCAATGAAATGCCAATAAAGTGGTATGCACATGCGTATAAAACGAAAGCTTGTAATCTTAAGTAAAATCTGTCAACTAAAATGTTTATAATATTCGGTTAAAGTTCCATTGAACTGCATAAACTATTATTACGTTGTTTCAACAAGCCAACACAAATATTTTATTGGACTCATAAATAAATTGTGCTTGTACACTCATTTTTTAAAGCCTTAAAAAATCTGAAACTTTTACGAATAAAAAAATAATGATGCATCTATAATAAATTAGCATATTTCCAACATATTCTGGTGAAAATTTATTTTGATAAAATATACTTTTAATAAATAAACTATGTATACATCATGCCAGTCTATAATCCCGTTTTCGATGAAAACTAGGAAATCTATCTGGATTACATTCATAGAACCACGGAAGTATTATGATCGTATCTGCTTCTTTATCTCCATAAGTCTTTCAAAACCAGTCTACACTTTTTATTCTGTCTCCTAAATAGGTCCACTTGTCGTTCCACATATTAGTTAACAACTGCTCAAAAGCTTCATCATTAGCATTTCCAATTGAGCTGTAAAGTAACCCAACCTCAATTATTGGAGCGATTCTATCCAACGTGCCTCCGTCCCTGTCAGAATCTTGATGAGTAGATATGTCAGGTACATATATGTTGAAAAGTGTATCCCGCCTAGTAGGGATGCATCTTCTAATTCGTTTGCATCTCCAGTACTATCAGTCAACAAATTAATGATAGCATTTACTGTACGGTAGACGGGATTACGTAATGTGAAGGGATGTCCCAAAACAGGAAAATCGGACGGAAATATTGTATCAATATATGGGAATGGAAACCATATTCCAATATGAATATTTTCATTTTTTAGATCACAATATTTAAGAAAATTTATAACGTTTCGATTTGGGATTTCGTCAGTGTCTCCAATCCCAATAATATGGATCCTGGAGATAATAATATTTACTTTATATCCTGAGAAGACTGAAGCAACTTGGTTTCAAAGAACAAGAACTCACCCTTCTTCTCAAATCGTCAATACTCCCTATTCTAGAATATGCGTCCCCAGTTTGGGGCCCCGGCCTTACAATCGCCCAATCGGAATTTTTAGAACGAGTACAGTGGAGGGGTGTGCAAACGATATGTGGAAAAAGGGTAAAGATGAGTTCCACCGAATATGACCGGACACTGTCAAAACTCGGGCTTTCCAAACTAGCGGCTAGAAGAGAAGATATGATATTCTCATTTGGAATGTCAATACTCAAATCTCCCGAGCACCGCCATTGGCTTCCGCCACTAAACGAAGGAAAATCCAGACTCAGAAGGCACAACCTCATCACTGCAGTTAAAGCCCGCACGAGCCGTTATAAGAATTCTCCCATCCCATTTATGGTTAATCTACTAAACGAAAAGTTTTTATCTAATCCTGAATTATTTATAAATTTATTACATCAATAATTTCTTGTCCTGAAATATGCATACACCTATTATTATTACAATTGGCTCATTTATCTGTGTTAGCTATTTTGACGAAGACGAGCCCTTCAATCATTATTACTCTGTAATGTATTGCTGCTCTTTACTGACTCAATAAATCTAAATCTAAATCTAAATCTAGATTTTAAATCGAACTTGACAGATAATTATTCGATTTGTAAAGGAAGTTGTATTTGAGCACGACAAAAAATTAACTATGTATTTTTTATCGTTTTGGACTAAACAAACCAAAAATTTTTTGGATCCTTTTAATTGTTCTTGATTAGGCGTTAGTGGTGCTCTGGTGGCCATCAGTAAGGGTAGTAAAAGGTCCTTGGGGTCTGCAGAACATTCATGCAGAAAGTTTGCTTTGGGATTTATTTGTACAACTATGAATAACTGACTAAATAAACTAGTAAAACCAATAATTAGTATAAAAAATCATTGGGTTCGAATTGGGGTTTTCATAATTCTTTCAGTAGATCAGTTTTATTCCGACAAGAAAGAAATTGAAAACATTAGTAAAGTAAAATATAATTCGGGTCCAGGTGACTTTTTCATGCGAGTTAATATTCGAGCTTCAAGATTACGTCTATCATGTTATTTTCACAAGCATAATATCCAATAGACCAAAATGTTGGTACATTCATAGAGATTGTGTATTTATTGTAAAAGTATTTACATAGTTATTGTAAGTTTTGAAATCAGAACACCAAATAACATTGGATTTTACAAATTTTTGCAACAAAAGCATTTAGAACTTTCATGAACTATGACTTAAATTGTAAAGAACAATTTCTTAGCTAATTTAATTTTTAAGATCATTAATGATGTACCTTTGTAGTAGTTTGAATTTCCCAATTGACTGTATGAATGTTGTGACTGTATGTATAGATGTGTGTAGTGGTAATGCTTTGTCGCTGCTGCTGGGAAATGTATGAATGAGATGAGGAGGTAGCTCATACATACATACTTACAGAACAGCTTGAATTGTTGCGAATGATTTTGATTAACTGCATGCTTTTTGCAACAGCACACAGCAAAAAAAGTAGTCAGCAGCAATAGAGCAATCAGCAATACACACACCTTGCAATGCTTGCATTAAATTGCTTTGCTCGCTACCCTGCAATCATATCATATGTTCACCAAAACAACAACAAACAAACGAAGAAAAAAAGGATTGATTGTGTGTTTATGCAATACATGCATGCATAAAAACATAAAGAGAGAGAGAGAGAGGGAAAGCGTGTTTGAATAATGTAAACACAACCAAGCAACCAATCAAAAAAGGTGGCTCATATCCAAGAACAACCGGAATTGTTGCGCATGGTTTTAGGTTGTAGATGCTTACAAAAAAGGTGTCCAAGACGCAGGTACTTATTCCTTTATGCCATTTGATAATTTATATTTATATTTAACCTTAGAAATTATAGTACAGTTTGATATATAATAGTTGTAATTGACAATTAAAGTTGTTATGGATAAATAAAAGGTGTATGTAAACAATATTTAATGATATCTTATTATGTTTGGGTTAACTATATGCAAAGTAAGTATTTATCTATGAAATTACATTTACTGATATTGAAGGGGCTTTTATTTATGAATTTTAGAGCACACAATATTGACGAGTAAACATTTATTGAAGTAGAATAAATATTTGATAAATTAACTAGTCATTAATTTGAATAATAAACTTATGATTACATCAGTCGAAATCCGTTCCGGTTTCTGTGTTGGAGTAAAGATTGGATGATTTCCACAAGAATGGATTCTTTTGAGCAGGTGTTTGATGCTCATTATTTGTAGCATGAATCGCAGCGCCCATTTCAATCAGACAATCCATGACTTCCTTCTTCTGGCAGAAATGTAGCGGAGTGTTTCCATAGTGGTCACGATCGTTTACTTCAGCTCCCTTTCCAATTAAGTTGGAATTGCCTTTTGATCGCAAGATATATGCTGAGGCTGATGAGGCTTTTCAATCATTTGCTGTTTGCT
>JAQFZH010002354.1:0-16889 GCA_034695485.1 Entomobrya nivalis | reverse complement strand
AGAACTTTTAAAATACTTGTCGTAATGTATTGCCTAAACCTTTATTATTTTTGGTCGTAAGTGGATGAAAGAATCTTTTCATGTCATGAATGCGTCGGCGTTAACAAACAAGAAATTCGCCTTTCATTTCAGTTAAAAATATTGTTTCATTGCAATGTTCGCTTATTCCAGACTAAAAACGGGGAATCCATTTCTCGAAAGTGTTGCTTCCTGGATGTTTATATAAAATAAAATACAATATTACAGTTTGTTTGAGTGCGCTGCCCGCTACTGGCAAGGGGTCCGCCGTCAATTTTGAATAAGAGAGCCTCTTTTTAAAACTCAACAACTAAATTGTCAAACGTTCCAAAATTTTCTGCATAGATCATTAATGGGTGTATATCCTGCTTGATTTTTAAAGTTAAAGAAATGTTTTTTTCTGTACAAAATTGACTACTCAGGAATTCCTGCTGTATACAATACATATGCAAACTATTACTTTTCTTGAGCTGCGTTTGTATATCTGCGTGTCACATTGCACCTTTACTGATTTTCTCAACAATTTTAAAGATGAAAGCACAAGGTATCGGCAACTGAAGATGGAAAGAAATCAACCACGAATTTCGTCAAAATAAACACATTCCTTACACACATGAAATTTGAAAAAATATTGTATATACATATAATGCTATGCTAGTTTGCACCCTACGCCAAACTTGTGAGGAACACACTTCTGCGTTTATGAACATTTAATTTAATGAGCGTTTTCACATCTCTGTCAAGCCTTCCTGCAACAAATATGGATAGAGTTCAAAAGTCAAAAAGTAAAACAGCAGCTTGGATCTATAAAATTGTAATATTGCACATACATACATGTACGAGTTAGGATCTGCATACGCTATTATGAGCTTTTCATTTAGCCTAAAAGATCAGATCAGCCTTGTTTGTCAAACTGTTGTTGGGTGCAAACTTACGGGTTGGGTAACTTGAGAAGGGTCCAGTCAAGTCCCAGTCTTATAATTCTTCTCGCATGTGTCGTATCATTTTTAACACGAACAACAACACTTTGTATATGTCAACCTTACAATTCTGAATTTTCAACTTTGACTGAACAAAATCAGCATCTTTTCAGTTTACAAACAAATCTTTGGTTCACTCTCCGCATATATTCATCGTAATGAACAAAAATATGACTTCTTGTAATATAAAACTTAGAATTAACTTTTTTTTGAATGATAAAGACTTGTTTTGTATTTAACCGACCAGTGTAAATTCCCATTTACAATTACAAGTATTCATTTCAATACTGTATTGAAAACCTAACCAAGAGAAAGACGAGTGTTTAACAAAAGTGACCATCTTAAACTATGGATATGACACAATAGTGAGTAATAATCTATAATAATCCAAGAAGCCATACGAGTAACTGTCAATACCTTTTGGTTTACCTGGACAAAAGGAGAGGAAATCACATACATGAGCATTGCGTAAATGTGACCCATTGTTCCATATATTGTATCATTTGTATGTAATAGTAATGACTTGTCCCTCACTCGGTCTAATTTCAAAGGCGTTCTTCTCATCATTTTTTTCTCAGAGAAAAGGGACAACAAAAAGTGAGTGAGTGTGACTAACGTGATGCATTATTAGGAGAATTTCCTGCTGTTGACTCTTTAAGATTTGCTTGTCTCGTGATTACTTTTAACAGCGAAATAGCTATTAGTAGATGTACATTACATCCATTATTACATATACAGAGATACAGAATACAGATCCGTATAGTTTACGCATAAACTTACGTATGACTTAAACTTTTTCTTGACTTTACCTTTAAGGTGCAACAACAACAATAAAGTCAACGTCATTTTTTGCGTTTTATGCACGTTGTATTGTATTCTACTTAAGTCCACCCGAGTGATTCCCATGATTCCTTCTGTATAATCTGGACCCTTTTTATTTACAACAGTCGTGTATATATACGTAGTGCACAGGTATGTTGTGAAATTGTATACAGAGTTTTTGGTTTAGGCTTAACAAAGTCAAAAGTAAAGTTCCATTGCTCTAGAAGAAGGTGACAATGACATGACATTCTCTTTCACAGACAGTCTGGTACAGCAAAGATAGCAAAAAGCTCACCTACTTTATAAAGTAAATAAAAGACCTTGCCTTATCAGTGGGGAACCTGCTATCATCGCTCCTCATGCACTGTTTGTGTTTCTGCCACTGTGCGGACTTCTCGAATAAAAGTTTTAAAAAAGTAAGAAAGAGAGAGAAAAAAGAAGTCCTTCTGCCCTTACTTTGCCTTTTTCTTGAAGGAGCATGGATAATAGACCTACTGCTGTGTGGACATTGTCACCCATTGCTCATTCAATTGAGAAAAGGTGCACATTGTACGTTAGAAGATCTAAACTCGTTTTATTCAATGATCTAAAGAAAAAAATGAAGCAAAGTAAAAAAGCATTGTGCATAAACAAATTTGATAAATGTCATATAAAAAACGCGCATACTCCCAATGATTTCTCATGTTTACATTTTATTACTTCCACCGTTTCACCTCCAATTGATGATGCAAAAACTACTCACATTTTAACTGTCCAAATGATATTGACTATACATACAAATGAAAGCATGTGAAAAAAAATCTTGCCTTCTTTCCATTTAAAAATGAACAAAGAATATAATCTGGAGAAATATACATACCTATATTCAACCCATGAATGTGAAAGAAAACTATAAAAAAATATCTTCAAGTAATTCAAAAGTGTGGAATGTTAGAAAAAGTACTACTAAAATGTATGGCTTCCACTTGGATAGCTTAATTCAAACGATATATTGTGTCAATGTGTGATCTGATTCCTTTATATTGGCTGTTTGTTATTGTTGGGAAAGTCTCTTGAGAATATGTACTACAGCCTTTAAACTTTTAATAGAAACTTGATGGAAAACTGAAGAATGTTTTGAAAACACGAACAAAATGGGCGTACAAAAGCAATTCATTCATAAAATTCAATCAGATTCAGATAGTACCAAAAAAAAGTTCAGGTGTTCAACTGGAAGACTGGAACATCAAAATGGGTTTTAAATAGAATGAACAAATATTATTCGATACAGGGGCTGTATTTTTTGTGAACCAAGTTATTATTTGTATACTGCATGATAACTGGTATTATTGATGATGATGATTGTAACGTGCAAGTCGGATATTTTTTTTGTTTCTTGCTCTTTTCCTTACATGACTCAATAATTAATTACTGCTACTATCTGCGTACATTTTTTCCTTCTTTGATGCTGTGCACATGTGTAAAAATCTCCTGGTAGTGAATTCCCTTTACGGTGCTCATATGTCAGGTAAAACAAACGTTGCTGTCAAGAAATAAGCAAAAACACCACCGGACTCAATTAAGTCCCATCATCAATTTTGTTTTTCACTCCCACTGACACACGACGTAGATTAGTTTCATCATTTCATCAAGCAAACAACGAAAAACAAGAACATCATCATCACTCACGGAACAAGATATGTTTCGAAACTTCTGTTATTGTGTTGAATACCTTCTTGCATTTCTATCTCCTTTGTTTTTCATGCACTCATTGCTGATCCTGTTCAAAATTAACGCATATTATACAAGCTTGCACGAGTATTTAAGCATGCAGTTGATGTGCCGTCATATGGGTGTTGTATTTTTCTATGTGGAAAACCTGGCGTTGAGCTCGTGAGAGGTACTTGAACACGAAACATGAGGGAATTGAATCCGATATGGCTGTTATGTTTCAATGAAGACACCGTAAGGTAACGGATGGGAAGTAATTAATCATCTCCGATTTGGAATGATTCTGAAAGTCTCCCACTGCGTCAGCTTCCTTGGGAGCCTATCAAGAGAACAAACTTGATGAGTGCATTGATGATTATTGTTTACGTTGAATAGTAACTACCAACCACACCAATAATCGGTAAGCTAGGCATTTTAAACTATTGAGCTACACACGCAGGTAACATTCCATTTTAGGTGATCTCATTTGAATCAATGTGCGCACATTCTGTCGGTTTCAATTAATATTACGATTTCATTATAATTTATTATTTGCATACTTGATCAATTACAGGTATTATACGAAATAGGTAAAGCATGGATATGATTTCCAATAAGGGAATTTTATACCACACACTGCGAAAAATTTTAAGCTAATAATACACAAATAAACAAAATCCAACCCCTTTCAAAGTTAAGCTGAAAAACTGTCAACTTTTATGAAAATAAAAGCATTTAAGCTAATCGGATTACCAATTTTTACATATAATTGGTGCTTCTTTTTAAGAACCAGCGGGTCACAATAGTGAAAATTTAATTTGACATTCGTGTGTTTATGCATGCTAACAAGTTCATTTTAAAATTATACTCACATATGCCTACTACTTGGGAAAAAATCTCCGTTAAACATCATTTTGCTACTTGTACGATGTGTTTATGCGCATATAAACACGTAAAAAGCTTAAATTTGAAATTGCAATTGACAGAACAGATACTAATCCTTAAACAAGAGAAAATGATACCCCATCATGTGAGGATAAGCTTCTCTAATATTTTCTTTTTTTACAAATACAAAGTACCGAAAGTATATACGCGTACCTCCCTGCACCGCCTGAGCCTGCCCTAATGTCACAAAGGGTGTAACCTAAACAAACCCCTTGTTTCTTGGTCAAGTTCACCAATTCCAGTTTATATTTCCCAACATATATATTCATATAACATATAATATTCACCAAACCAAGCAGGCATCGTATATAACAATGCTTATACTTCTTTTTCACCAAACTCTATTTTGTCACTGTAAGTTTTTAACCATGTTTAACTTGGAAAAGAAGAAGAGAACCTTTTCTTACTCTTTTTTTTCTTCTCTCCTAAAATCTTGTTTTCTTAGAAAAAAGTCGTTTCATATACCATGTAAGTCAGCATGCCCGCTGAGACTTATGGGACACTTTTCCTTTGAATGAGGTCCGAAAAGTGCTTTTAAATATGTGTGTATTCTACATAAAGAAAATCTCCAAATTCTACTAACCGTTTCTATACATAATATATGTAAGTACCCATCATCATACATGTAAAATGGATAAGAAACCCAAACTAAAAGGTACTTTACTTTGTACGCACACAAGCTTTTCTTACTTTTTTTCTGTCCCTTTTCTTGCTGGTGTGTCCCATTGCTTTCCTTAATGATATTTTGCTCCTAGGCTCACCCAAAAGTCACAGGGACTTGGAAATTGATTTTCAATTATCGACTTGAGCTGGACACAGTCACATCTGTAGTGGTTCTCCTCCTCTCTGTCTGAAAACTGTTTAAAATCTTAAAGGCAAGTCTCAATTTGCCCCATCCAAGCTTCTCTAAAGGAATTCTCTTACAATTGTAATCTATTGCATAACTCCAATCTTCTTGCAGTGTTGAAGTTTATCGCTAAACATTCTTGATACTTGACTTAACCATTGGTTTTGGAATTTATATAAATTAAATTACTCAGCTTGAACGTGCTATTTTAGTAAAAAGGAAATGACGGTTGTAGTGAAAGAGTGAGCAAGATAGTGAACAAGAACTGGTTATCGCTGTTAGTGGGAGAAATATATAAAAAGGTAGTGTTGAATTACCAAATCAACTAACCGGAAAAGTTATAAACACACATACATATTACCCAACAAGTAAAATATCATGATGGAGGGACTCTTCATGAACACTTTCAATTCGCATCATCAATATGGAGCAATGCAGTCACATCAGGTAAGCTTTCCAACAAAGCACTTATATTCTAACTCTGCTGCAACATTTTTATATATATGTATCATAGCCCAATTATAAAAGCTGTAAAAATAGTAATATTAATTTCACGAATTGTTAAATCCTTTCCCCACATTTTTTTCTTGATGTTGATGTATTCACCACAAAAAAGAACGTTCAACAATCCTGATTCGGATGTTAATATACCTAACATAAAAGTTCTAACAGCAAAGAATAGTTTTTATCATCGTTATCAATAGATTTTTATTTTCTTTCTTGGCAATAATAATAATAATAAGTTAACTCATGTAGGCATTCAATCCAACAATAATATTAAATATACGATACATTTTACGAATATCTAACAATTCTACAAGTTCGGGTTGCTGTTATTATTACAATTTTATGTACCTCTCTTTTCGGATTCAACGCTAACGCATATATTTGCTGGTGCAAAAGGGAAAGAGAAAATTATAGGCTTCGCCACAACTTCTACTTCAATAATATAACTTAAACAACGAGAGTTGAATACTTATGCGCTTAATACAATTGTATCGTCGACGAAAGGTACAAATACATTTATATTTTTTTACGTATATTCTCCACACAATGTGTATACGAAAAAACAATCTTGCGGCATTTCGTTTCTTGATTCCTTTTCTGTTACTTCACTGCTCCAAGCTTCTCTTCTGGCTCTAACTGACTCCACTTTTCGTCCCTTATTTCTTCAGTCTGACAAAAAGAGACAGAGAAAAAAAAACAAGAGTGTGTATTTTCATCCATGCAGTAATGATCAAGTCGGCATATCTTAAAATGAATTCTTTTTTTTACCACGAATTACTCTTGCCTTTAAAAAGTATTTTTGCCCAGAAGTATTATCCTTCTTTAAAACATTTTATTATTACATAGATATTATGTACCTTGTAGAATAATGGCTTTCATCATGTCAAAAATATGTACATAATATGGAGATAGGAAATAAGAGAAATAATATTATTACAACAGCCGATTTTGTGATATCCTCATTCAAATAATCATCACCTCAGTATCATGATCTGAATGATGATGAAAATTATATTTTCTCTGATCATATCAAAACGAAAAAAATACATGCTTTTTAGAGAGAGATACACGGACGTATGCAAGTACAAACATATTTAATATACATACATGCATATAAAGTTGACCGCAGCACATAAAAATACTCAAACCAATTGGTCGTAGTACACACTTAAGTACATACGTCAAAAGCAATAACGTATGCATAACTAACCGCTTTTTTCTCATGCATACGAGAATGAAAAGCCTATTAAAATCAAATATTATTGCCCCCACTTCAACTTTTTTTATAGTTGTAAAATCTCTAGAGCTAGTTGTATAAGTGGAATAACGAGTGATGATGGTGATGGCGAGTCGTAATGCAACAAATATGGTTGAAATGAAAAAAAGTAGTCGGCAGCATCAGGAGCTGCAGGAGTGGTAGTAGTTTTGTTATATTATAGTTGCCGGTTTAATTTCATTAAATTGCCGACAAGATAGAATGAGGGCTATAAAAGGTAATCCAGTAGTCAAGATGATCAAGATAATTTTCTTTATGCTTACCCTTTTATGAGGCAACTATTACCACTGCGCGACTGTGAACGACCACTAACCAATTCAGAATGTACCTCACAGGAAATTTTTATGCATTAATTTTTACGGCATTCTTTCTACAAGAACAAACCAACCGAACGACCGGCCATCATATTTTATAATCATCGAATGAGAACGAAGAACAAACTTTTTCTAATTTACATATTTAGTCATTTATAGTCGTCGCCGTCACTTGAATTTTTATATTTTATAATTTATTGCGTTAGTTGCTCTCTCTCTCTCAATCTAAACTCATAAAACGAAGATGGTGATACGATGTAACAAGGCATTACAATGAAAGCATACTTTCTTATTATTTTTAGCTGGCTCAACTGCCATATCATCACTATTCCTCATTTGGAGGTATGAATATGACAATGTCATCCCTTCCTTACCACGCTGCCGCAGCGGCTGCCCATCACGGGAATTTATCTGTCAGAAACAATGGAACTCCTGTCGGCAGCAACAGTTACGGCTCATCGGTAATTTGCAGCAGCAGCCCAATAAGCACTTCCAATGGTGCATCTACTTCAAATTCCATTTCCTCGACATCTCCTGGAGGTTTGAGTTCAGGAGGATCCTTCATGTCAATCAACCAACAACACCATCAACAACAACAAGCAGTAGCAGCAGCAATCTCATCATCCTCAACAGCCAACACAGGAGCTGCAGGAGCCACAAAAGAACATTTTCAGTGGTGGCACATGCCACCAACTCCTCCACATCCCCCTTCGTCTCATTTACAGTCGTCTCCCCCGCCCAGTTCGGCTCCAGCTCCAGGCCCTAATGTCAATGTTGCGTTTTTCAGAGCAACGAATCCCAACTCGGCGGTCAGTGCCAACCTAATGAACAATCGTAATAACAATACCAACAGTCAGCAAAGTTCTCAATACATGGCTGCCGCGGCTGCAATGGCAATGGCTGCTGGTATGATCCCGAATGTTGTTGTTCAAACGAGGAAATCCAGGCGATGTCGTTGTCCTAACTGCCTAGCTGGAATTCAACCCGCTTCGGGTACTTAATAATTATTGCTGTATTACCTTCATTTCCGATCTCTTCTCATGATATGACGATAAAATACACCATAGAACAATATTGGCATTCGACACCAGTACTTAATAGTCAACACCAACAAACTATCCTAAGCTTTTTATTGAGTTCCTTTTCATTTCTTAAAAACATACACACATAAAATACAAACTTGCATGCATGCTTATGAGCCATTTCGGATTTTTTTCCTTTCTCCCTATTTTTTGCACGTTTGCTACTCATTTTTCCTACAACCACCCTCCTATTCTACAATGTTGACGAGTTACACAATTGTCTTGCGCTACTAATAACAATAACAGTCTTTTCCATTTCCTTTTTCGACTGAATTCTCTTCTTACTTTTTGTGTTGAAAGAGTAGTCAGCATTTATGATGACGATGACGGTTAATGGTAATTTCGTAGGCTGAAATGGCTGGAATATTTTCGTATGCAATATCACATTTATCCGAAAAATTATTTTTGATACCAGAAATAGTTCATTTTTATGTAAAAACGGGGCGTGTATAAACAGGGCTAATGTCCTGAAAATAATGTGCTTACTCAGGAAATCTTTCTCTTCCATTTGCTTGTGGCGTGGGAAATGCATACTTTAACTTTACACTAGTTTGGCTTTTTCTCGCTTTCCCTCTGACTTGATACGTTCTTAAATTAAAATCCAAACAGACGCCTTTTCTACAAAATGCAAACCAATGGGCATGTCCGTGTTACCTTGCTCTTGGGCAATTTGAAACTACTGTTTATTTTTTTGTGGGTAACCTCATTTTTTTCTCTTTCTTTTTTTTGCAGTTCCTGGAGAAAAAAAGAAGAAACGCCAACACATTTGCCATATTATCGGATGCGGAAAGGTAAAAACCCTAATTGCTCTTCATTCATATTATCAAGTAAAGACAAGAAGGAATTATTCTTACGTCAAAGTGGAACTGTTGCATGTTTGTAAAAAAGTAACTTTGAAAAAAGACTGAGACTGGTGCGGTGCTTACTTGAGAAAAATACACTCATTGAGCAAAACATAACAACAAGTTCGCAGTTATGCTAGTTATTTTGTGGCTGTCATCATCATTATTATGATTATCTCAAAGCAAAAATTCTTTTCAATTTCATCTTGTTACATTGCTGCGCATCACATGAATATGAGTTTTACGAGCATGAATGTAGCAGCGACAGTAGTGCCACTTTTTCAAGTAACTTTTTTAAGGGTTACGATTATTTCAATAACTATAATTTCAATAATTAATCTGCTTACTTTCTGGCCTGCTTTCTCTATACACACCACACCACCATAATAACTATTCATCTTGGTTGTTAGAATGCCCACAAGCATGTACTTTTTGATATGTATCTGTCCTTCCTGTCGTGGTTCGCTCTTTTTCAAAAGGTATATTTTAAGGTATATGTCTTATGAGTAGAAACATGCTGTCATATTATTATTATTATATAAACACAGCAAAAATGTTTATTTAATATGAAGAAATCAGAAAAAATAAGAGGGGGAATATCATCATAAAAGGCTCTCTTTCAACAAACTCGATAACGATAGACATTAAGTGAGATAGGGAGTCGCCCAAGATATAGTTTTTGGTTAGAAAAATGATAGTTTTCAGATCCAGTAAATATCATCGTGACATAAACAAGCCACCAAAATGTGTATAATAATATATTCAGAAGCAGTCATTGAGGGCTTTGAAAATTTTAGCACTTATCTGAATAAAAATGGCAATGAAGCTAGTAATAATAATTTTTGATTACTGTAATTTTCCCAATTACTGCAGCTACACATGGGAGCTTTTTCAAAATTTCATGATATCGCACAGTTGTATAATACATTACTAATATTTATACGGAAATTGTACATACGTATATAAGTACTTGCCTACTACATTACATGTATGGCAAAATTTTCTTGTATTTCAAACACAAACCGTAAATACAACTTCGATGGTGGCATTTTCTCTCTATCTCATGTTTTCGCAAAAAGGGTAGTTCACCTTTTTATATTCATCAAAAAGAAGACGAAGAGCCACCAAATAGCAAGTTACTGTAAAGGGGCTTTCCGATACTTCCAGTGTTCTCAAACACAAACTTAACTTGAGCTGACATTATTAACTGTGCTTTGTGACGTGGCACGTTTTCTATTCAGCTGCGTATAAAAGTACACATATGTATCTACTAAATTTTTTCATATATTTTTTTGCATAAAAAGACGTGACAAAACTCCATGGTCCACTTGCAGTGGTTAGATTTACACGGTTTGATGGTAACTGTTGCTACTTTAACTGGTTGTGATTCCTTATATGTTATTATCGTCCTTTGCGTACATTGCACATATGCTTTTCAGCTGAAAAATTGCACATGCACGATGATAATATAATGATGAGTGTAATGTAAAATAATTTGGAAAAAGATATTTTTTCATGTAGTTTTGAGGACCGCGAAAGCGGAAGAGGAACCGCTTTACATGATCATATTAACTTTTTCACGACTACCTTAAAATTATACTTAGCTTTCATAGGTTTACGACTTACGTTGATAATTTGATGCGTTGGTGTGATGATAATAGACATGCTCGTTAAAAATGTAGCCACTTTATAATTTTCCAATGGATAAATATAGCTCAGTCATAAGCTTGTCAGTTGAGGAGGGATTTTCATGTTCACATCTCCGTGTGTGTGCGAAAGCAATGCACTTAAATTATTGGAATTATTATGCATATTTAAATTCACGCCAAAATGAAATCTGTTGAATGAATGCATTCACATCATCTCATGTTATTTATGCCCATTTGCTTTTGTTGTCACATTAAATTATCCTGATACAATCAAAAGTCGAACACGCATGCTAGTCAGTCAACACATCATCATACATACATGCTCAACAAACAGAACATTTTTGATGTAATTTATTTCTTGTCTCTCTGTCAACTTTTTTCCCGTAAACCAAATTGAGTTTATTATTTATGACTGAATGATGTGATATGTGATTACAGGTGTACGGAAAAACTTCACACCTCAAGGCCCATCTTCGTTGGCACACGGGGGAGAGACCATTTGTGTGTAATTGGCTATTTTGTGGAAAACGTTTTACCCGCTCCGATGAGCTCCAACGACACTTGAGAACCCATACAGGGGAGAAGCGCTTCGCTTGCCAGATATGTAGCAAGAGATTTATGCGAAGGTATGCACATTTAATTTTGAAATTTATTCAGAGGCGTATGTTATCTCTATATATTTATTTGTTCAATCGAATATTATTGTACTTTTATGATTGCATGATTGACAAATCAGGGAAGAAATGTTAACAACAGCAATATCTTATCCCATCGCTTATTTTTATTATTTTTCAGTGATCACTTGTCAAAGCATGTAAAAACTCACACCAACCCGTCAGCAAGGAGCAAAGCCCAAAAGCTGTTAGAAAATGGAGAAAAAACTGTCTCTAAATTATCATCAGGAGTAACAATGGATAAGGAATTGTTCCCAAGTACATCCGAAATGATCAAGTCTGACCCACATGCATCCTCTGGTGAAGTCTCTTCAACAACAAGCACACCTGAGCCAGACTCCCTATTTATTAAGACAAGGGATGATGGGTTCCCAAGTTCTAGGAACCATATCATTGCAGGAGAAGAGCAAAAACTGGAAGAGAAAAACTCTTCGTCCAGGATAATAACAAATGTAGAGTCTGCATCCACAGACACAGACTTTTCAACTCAGGACAACAGAAGCAGTAACATTTCATCTTTCCCAAATTTCGACCTTAATAATAACTCTGACAGCAGCAGTAATAACAAACAAAATAGCAGCAGTAATATCAACAACAAGAACAACGGATTATACAATAGTAATCTGCTGGAGAATGACATGAATAATAAAAATATGAATGCTTTCAGCATTATGAACATCAGTCGAAGTATTACTGATAATAGGAGCAATAATAACAATGCAAGTGTCAGCCACGACAATACCAAGAAACTTGACAGTATTGACAGCAGTCAATATTCCATTTTGTCACCAGCTACTTCTCCGTCCACCTCATCATCTGCATCTGCAGGAGGATCACCTTACTCCAGAAGTGTTAGCAGAGAATCAGCAACATCTTCTGTGGAGAACAACAGCTTGTCAGGTTCACCTATTGTGATGCAATCAAGCTCAATGACTTCTGTCAAACCTGTGTCCCCGTCTTTCTATTCAAATCAGTTTGCTTTCCATCCACATCATGAGTATTACAATCACCATCATCATCAGTATCGCACTGGAAGTACAAGCACTCCAAGTCCTCAAACTCCAGGCAGTGTGATGAGTAGCAGTAGTAATCTTAGTGAGTCTCAGTTTCCCCCAACTCTGACCAGCAACGTACACAATGTTAACTTCAACAATAGTCAATCTTCAGCTTACCCAGTCCACCCTTCTCACTTTCCATTCTACTCAACAAGCACTTCTCATTTTGCTACAAGTAACGCTAACAAAGTAAGCAGCCCATTTTGGTGAAGTCAGAGGAGTTGTGGTCGTGATCAATGTCACTCCTGAATACATGTGTCTTATTTTATGCATTGATATTTTTATGTTCCTAAAATGTATGTATATTATGATCATTATACTTACCTCGTCGAAATATTAGATTATGTCTTCACAATATCATTTTATTGTGTCACTTTGTATGATAATGATAATATTTTTATGACTTTTTATTGTCATTGCCCCATAGTTCAAGATCAACCCGGTGACTTTTTCAGTGGTTTATCAATAATAAGTTTTTTTATTTGTTCATAATAATATGTACTCAATTTGTGTTTGTATTTTTCAATAATAGAATTATTGTTGACCTTAATTTACTTAAATTACTATTATGAAGGTTTGAAGACACGCGCATAAAAATGTACACAAAATGTACAGGATTTCAAGATACAATAGAGACTTCAATTAAACTAGATAATAATAAGTTAGTGGTTTATGCTTAGCATAGCCTCACGGATTTGTTAAGTACTACTGTAGTTTTCAAATTAGTGTCAGCTCAAGTCATCCTTAATGATGGACAATCGACAGCAAATCTTAAAGTTTAGTATCGTATTAGTTTATAGAGACAAAGTAAATGTACAATCTTGTAGCATAGTGTCTAAACTTTATCATCAATCAATGTGTACGTTCAAGTCACGCGTATAAAGAAAACTCCTTCATTTAAAAATTAAGCACGTAAAACATGATATATGATGCTACCTACCCATTTGATGCTAAGAGGCATTTGCAATTACAAACTAAAAAAATGCTGTCTACTTACATGTATCTGTAGTATATTTTGTTATACAATGGAATGGGTTTTTTTAAATAATATGTATATATGTGTAATACAATGTTGTAAATACCATTATTATTAGTCTCCTCAAAACAAATATAATAATCATTAAACCGTCATGATCAAGTTACCACGAATGAAATTGTATTTTTTGTCAATCAATCAATCATTTTTTACATTGTATGCCAAACAAGAAATAAAAGTTCATGAGAAAATTGATAAGTTCAACTTTTAACAATGAATCAGAGCATTTTACGGTCTTAATGACTTTTATTGTTCACTTTACACACATATGAAAACGTACTTGTTTCAAGTATCCGAGATTTTTTTTGCATAAAATCATCTTTCGTGCATTAAAAATTACATGCATAAATTTCAAGGAAGTCCGAGTGCTAGCGTAACTTGATGTTTAAAAGAAATGCAGAAAGTTCATAAACTTTAGTTATTTTTATGTGAGCTGTGAGGTAAGTGATTAAAGGTGACGATAAAAACTCACATCTTCTCCGTTACATAAATAGAGGGCATGTGTGTGCATTATATTTTATTTTATAGCAAGATTCAATAACTACAACAATGGAACTCATTCACTGATGTTGATAATGATTATGGTAAGAAAGAATGGGATTTTACATGAGGGTGAAGTAAAGTGGGAATGAAAATAAAAGAGAAGTGAAGTAAGTAAAGCCACAAGAACCTACCGACTCGTTCTCCTGGTTGACCAAAGCCTATAATTTAGTCTCTCCATGCCTAAAAAAATATTTAATATCAGCTGTCCTTTTCGATTACAGTCTCGCATTGTTCTTTTTGCCATGAGCACCTCCACACTCAACACAACTCGAACTCTTTCTTATTCATCTCCTCATCATCGCTCATAGTAATCGTGTTGTTTTTTTCATTCAGTTCATGATACAGAGTACAGTGTTAGTATACAAGACAGAAAAACAAGAGCAAAGTTGCATTTTTCTTACAAATTCAGTCGATTGTCAAGCAAGCAAGCGTTTTTTATTAGACTGGTCACTGGTGATGTCAGTGTGTATTCAACAACTACGCTGGCGCATAGCAGCACATACATAAAAAAAACTTGCAATACACAAGCAATCTTTACAAACTTTTTTTTTACAAATGCCTTGCCAAGATCAATCATTTTTGTCTCTGGTAATTTTTGGAATGATATAAACTTAATAGCCTGCAATCAGTTTCTCTAGACGAATTACAATTTTGACTTACAATTACCTTGCTCTAATCTGCATACAAGTATTTTTGTGTCTCTGTAGAGAATAGTTAAGTATGCAGGTAATGTGCATTCGTTCTTGTTGACTTTTTACTCTTCTTGTGTCAGTATTCTATGCAAGGAGAAAAAGAATCCCTACACATGGATATCAGTTCAATGGAAAAATATTATTGATGTGCAATTTTTGTGGCTACGTATTTTACATTTAAACTACATCAAATCAGCAAATTACTGGGATCAGACTTGCATATAATTACAATCATCAAAATCATCATCATTATTTCATGAAAAAAGAAGGAAAATATTGAGACTAAAGTTTGTATGCATAATATATTAATATGTACAAACATACAATTGAATTTGAAACAAAGATGTTAAAACAATAAATATAATAAAAAAAATCTGGATGCACTTCTGACTCATTTGTTTCATCAATTTTTGTGGACTACCTTCAGAAGACCGCTCACCATCGGCATCATATCATAATATCATCATCACGAGGACGAACCTTTTTGTTTCTCCTTCTCTTCTTCAAAAAAAGCAGCTGCCAGCAAACAAACTTTTACCTCAAATGTGCTTGGGCTACCCCACGTTTCGCACGACTCGGCACGTCTTCTAGTTGGCAAAACTGTGTACATAATATGCATACAACTCTGCCTACAACAAAAAGTATATTAAACTAAGCCGTCGTGTGTGCATATTTATCTTTGTTGTGGTTGTGTGGTAGGGGCTTCACAAACATCCCACGTTGCGTTATATCTCAAATGTATGGATTATAAGAATTAACCATTACCATTTTACCTTGCAAGTGAATCAGTGACATTTCTCTTTGTTTAATTGCAAAATACAACAACGCTCTTTCACTAGCTACTATTTAAAGAATTAGGACTACGTTGATATATTCCGCTGATATGTAAAATATTACGAAGGGGATACCTGAAAATAATCAAGTGAAGAATAGATTTGTACACGACGAGGACGTAAACTACGGAAAGTAAAATACAAATGCATTGACTTTCTTCCAAACAATTTCCTGGTTGTGCTCCTAAAACATTCATTGCTAATTATATTGTCGTATATGATTGCATGATTTGGTTTGCCCACTGGTGGTTCATCATAAACAATACATTGGATTTTGACAACATCGAATTTTGTATCTAGTAAACAACCATTGCTACAAGTGCATATCTTTCCATTTCATTTTAGATTAAAACAAAATACTAAAATTAAAAGGTTGTGAATATTTTATGTGATTTCAGCAGATAAATATCAGTTGAGTGAAAACTTAACACTGTGTTATTGAATTGCCACACACATGCATACAACTTAAAAACTTAAATAATTGATTACCCCTTTCTTTCCCTCACCCTCAATAGTTTTGCTTTCTCTGTTCAATGACATTAAGGACGAATTAATTTTAGAGTTGTGTATCAAAATTGTGAATGTTATGTTATATCACTAACTACAAACAGTAAATTCTTACTACATAATTGAAAATATCATTAGAATTTATTTTATAACAAGAAATAATCCTTTGCCACAGCCACATGACATTTTCATTTCATTTATTTCTGCCCACAAACTGTTAAAAATGAGATGCTCCACACCGGTGGTGACTTATAACTTGTAGATTGTGTGATAACGCTTTACTGTCTGGATTCGGAATCCTGTGAAGTGCGAACTTATTGGGTGTTACTGGAACTACCTGGAAGGAAAGTGTTCGTCAAGTGTAAACTAAGGAGCAGTCATTGATTCAACCAAGCTTCTATCCCAGTCCCAGTGAGAGAGCATTGTGATCTGCCATGCTCATCGGAGAATATTGACAACCAGTTGGACGCAATATACAAAAACCGGAAAAGAAAGTACATAAGTCGGAGTGCAGATATTATTTGAGTAATCTACACAGTTGAAGCAGATATGAATGTAAGTACCAGATTTTTTCTTAT
>JAQFZH010002353.1:0-16890 GCA_034695485.1 Entomobrya nivalis | reverse complement strand
GTTGTTGAATGGTATTGGGATGAAACTCCCAATACCAGTATCACTCACACGTAAAATGTGAGGAAAGACGGCGTGGTCGTATGTTTGCATTTGCAGAGATCGAGCTCTGCAAATGCAAAATGAAAATCAGACTCGAGAAGGAGATTTGGTTTTCTTAGAGTTAAGGATCGTTTGCATAATATGCAAACAAACGATCCTTGACAATTTGTAACACTGAGCACTAAGCCAAGACATTGCTTATGGTTTTTGTTACTGTTATGACTAATACGTTGCATTTAAGTATGAATGCTTAGGTCTGCTGTTTTTTCGTCAAAAGTCTCTTCGTCAAAAGGTTTTTTCGTCACTATTACTTCTTCAAAGTACTTATTCTTCAAAGTACTTTTCACAAACTTAGATAGGCCATTTCGTCAAAAATGTTTATGCAAATGATTCATTCATATCCACTTCTTTTTCGACAGATATGACATATTTCTTTAAAATTCCTTAATTCTTCGTGCATCTTTCTCTCAGTAAACATGGTATAGTCTGCAGGAAACAGTGTTTGTTTTATTATCAGTTTTAGAAAAAGAAAATGTTGGTTTTTGGTGTCATAATGTTCCATCGATTAGCACACTGACATCTTATGTCCAGACCTTCCATGGGATTGAATTTCAGACCCGTGGGTCAAACCTGGCCTGAGATATGGGGGTCACAAGTTCAAATGCATTTTAAATGGCAATTTTTTATGTGTGATTCTGATGCACAATCATCCTCTGATCAAAATGGAATGCATTTCAGACCTCAATATCGCCCCTGACCCGAGATATGGTGTTCACAAGGTCACATGCATTTTAAATGGCAATTTTTTTACTGTCGATTCTGACATAAATACATACGTTCGACATACGATGAACGTTCAAAAGCGTACTTAAGCGTACATATTCGTTCACTACATCACATCTTTCGCCGCAACCGGTAGTTGGATATTAGAATTTTACATTCTTCTCATTTTAAATGCATCCATAAGGAAAAGGGCTGCCCAGCATCAGTCACTTTGAAAGATTTTAAATTGAGTGACTGTACATAGTAAGGAGTACCGTCATTTGACCGGAGACCAATAGACATAAACGACATAAAACCGGAATTTTTAGAACCAACGACACTTCACATAAATAAAAACGACACTTCACATAAATAAAAACGACACTTCACATAAATAAAAACGACACTTCACATAAATCTGAAATGTATGCATAATATTCTAAAGCTTGACACCACTAGCTACCCTACTTTAGAAAATTACATATTGTGGTCCATTTTGCTCTGAGAACTCAAATTAGCATCATCGATTTCCAAGTTGAAAGAAAGATTTGACAATTTATTGACAACTCTAGAGGGTTAGGGCATAAAAGCTCCTCGTGGGAGACAGTTCTATATTCCAAATGTATATATAAGAATGCGACTCGCAGAAGAAATTGTGAAGTTAAGATTACATTGTATGATTTTGGTAAAGAAAGATTAATATTTTTTTTAATGTGGTCTCTTTTTAAAGTTAATTTATGCATAATGTTGTCCGGTCATTTGTCTTCCGGTCAAAAGTCGCCCGGCTAAAAAAATCCGGTTAAAAGACGGCACACGCATAGTACATATACTACATATAATAATACTAAACATATTATGATTGAATGAATTGGTTATAAATTTGTAATTTTTGGCTATCTAAGTTTTGGCGATTAAACTATTTGGCGAATAAACCTATTTGATGTGTAAACCTTTCGAAGAAGCAACTTTTGATGTAGGAACCTCTTTGCGAATTTTTTTTTGATGTATAAACCGAACACCGAATGCTTATTGTGGTTGAATTAGGATCTCTATGGACAATTTATTTTCCATTTAACCCAATTTAGTACAGTACAATTTTTCTTGAAATTATTATTTTTACTACAAATCAGTGTATGTCTGGAAAAGAATACATGCGACATTGCTTTTTATCTTATTTCGAAAATACTACAAACATACGTCAGAATGGGGTCAGATATAAATTTATTTAGGTTTATCATTCGCCCCCATTTTATTTGTTCTTTCTTGTTTCATTTTATTACTATAATCTTAACATAAATAACACAACCCCATGTAGTATAATAATTTGCAAAAGTTGTTTTAAAATTAAAACGGGATGCATATTTTTACTTTGAAGAATTTTGTACACTAATATTGACTCCGGTACTTATTTAAAAAATAATAATTTGCCTACGTTAAGAGTCAAGAGGAATCAATGTTTATGAAGTTTTGAGGTAATTGATGATGGTTTTTGTAAACAAAGCTCGCACCCTTTGTACCAGTACTGAATTGATACAGGACAAAATTATGCTTACCCTACAGGACATGATTTTTTTAAATTGCGATGTTTATTAGTTTTTTTAAGCAGCATTGGTTATACGAAACATAATAATTGTAGTGAATTGCCTGAATAATACAGAATTTTTATTTCAATTAAATACATAATTCAACAAAAATGTAGTAGTGATTTAATTCACTATTGGAGTAAATGGGAAAACACTGCTCACTAAAAATGTATCAACTATCACAGTAATCAAAATTATGATTTCAAACCACCACTGTTAAATAGACAATCGCTGAATAAACAAATATTATCTATAAATATTTAATCAAGTGATTTTAAGTACCTGTTTTTTATCAATCAATGGAGATGAAACATTGGTGATGATGAGGAGACGGCTGCGGCATACCAAATACATAGCTTTTTTTTCTGTCAACAAACAACCGATGGCTGGCTGGCTTTGCATGTATAGCATGGATCGCAGGATCCTTCTCTAGCTTAAGAAATGTACTACCAAATCCAAGAAATCAGAGAAACGTCACGGAATAAAAAAAAGTTATTCTGGTGGAATGCAATAGTAGTCTTTTTGACGCATACAAGACATCGCATCGATTAGAATTACCATTTGACTCATATTTTCGAAGCACAATACCAAGTTAAAGTAAAGTGTCTTGGGTTCAAAACAACATACCGTATCGTACCAAATGAAAAACACCGCATGTTAGCATATACTGGGTCTAACGGCTAAGGATCCAGACACTTGGGCTGTAGGTGCCCGCTTCGAATCCCGGTGGTGGGGACCATTTTTCTACGGTGTAATTTCACCACCCAAAGCCTGTTGGGCAGTCTAGAGGGCAAAAAGAGGTTTCACCCGCCTCTAGCCAAAAATGCGGTACTGTGGGTGAGTACTCCCACCCCCGAAACGGAGTGGCAGCAATGCTAAATATGTGCCTCTCTGACTGTCGCGGCCGTAAGGCCATAGTTAAGAAGTAGTTTAGATATGGACCTGCTGTGCTTGTAAGTCGATCTCTAGGGCCCTGTCGTAATGGATAATTAGAGGAAAGTATACAAGTATAGAAATGGTCTGCAGTAAGAAAAAAAAACATAATAATAGTAGCCAATTGTGAGAATACAAATTATTGACAATAATTTGTTTATGCTGTGTTACTAAATGACCTCTTAAACGTATAGGAATGAAAACATGGCTTTTAATCATAGGTGAGTACTATCTATTTTCAAGTTTCACATTTTTGAGCTTACTTTTTTTCCTTGTGGAATGGTGTACTATTTTAGACGGTTACCCTGGGAATCCTCCTGCTGACAATTATTTGCTCACAGCGTGGGTGGTACACGTCAATATTCTAGTGGGAGAACGTTTGCTACATGTGCTAAATAAAGCACAGTTAATAAAATTCAGCTATGTTACAAGTGATACGTTCTTCGAACAAAACAGTGTTAACATGCATTTCATGTAAGAAGTTAACCGATTTTTTAAACCAGATGTAAATGACATAAAAAACTAAAAAGATGTCACAACTAAACACAGCTGACGAAACATTTGGTGACATTTCGCGTTTCTTAGCCTATCAAGGAAACCATGAAACTACATCACATCACATGTGAATATTTATAAGACGGACAGAAAGGTTATGCCATACGGAGGATATTAATTTGCCGGGGGAAAAATCTGGGAGAAAGTAAAGGGCGTATGTGTGATCATCCATACACACAGTTGAGATATGTACTCTGTTAAACATTAGGATGGATTTTTTGTTTGGTCAACCAGTGGGTGGTTAGTATTGACATTTCAGGCGGAAAGTGCGTGCAGTAATTATCTATTTTTTCCACATTCATGACACAGTAAGTACAAAAAGTGTAGCTGCTTAAAATAGACGACAACATAAAGTATTGACCTTGTGCCAAAAAAAGGATCACAATGTTTTTCAGGCTATGCATGTAGTCGAGTTAGTTTTACGAACTTAAAAATAGGCATATTACAAGTCCCTATGCATTAAATAAGGACATTTAAATCACTTATTAAATACATGGCTTACACTTTTAATGCATCGAATGAATCAGATGGCTTTGACAACAGTGGCTAACGAGATTTCAGATAAATAGCAAGCCTGATATCAGCAGTTCGTACGACGACGACGTTTCATGTAAGTGTTTTTTACTTTAATACAAATGTACTCGTTTTTAACATTGAGCACAAAGCCAAGACATTGTTTCTGGAGGTTATGAGTAAATTGTTGTTTGTATATTTCAACGAAGGTTTGAAAGTTGACCAATTTTTTGTCCAATGACCATAGGTCATGTATCCCGGAACTACTTAGTTACACCACAGGCCAAAAATAGTAAAAAAAATATTCATTCAAGTATTTTGCTCCTGTCTTCCCATGACTTGCTCTTATTAATTTAGAAATGTAGCATGCATGAATTAGAGCTTCATTAGGTCGTATTGATGTGTCTCCATAGAGAGCTTATTTTACAGTGTAAACACAAGTCGGTACAGTGCTGAGATATTTTCTCTTCAGAAATTCTCTTGATGTTCACAGTAAATTTCACCCTAATATTCCACTAGCGTATTTAAATACATATACAAACCTAACTGAATATTTGACTAATGATTTCTGTGTAATGACCAATTGAAAATAAGTGAAAATGCATATGAAATATTAATAATTCCTTTTGTAAGTCCTATAAAATAGGCCGTTTGTTAAATTTTGTGCTTAAAATTGAATAATTCAATAAAAAGTGATCTAAAAACAAAAAAAAACAAAAAAAATACCTGGATTCGGAAAAAGAGAATACTTTTAACATGTACTCTACCGGTTACTGTAAGAAAAATGTATATTAAGACTGACAATTATTGTGCTTAATCTATTTTGATAATTTAGAAAGATTGTATTTAAAACCAGACTTATTTGTTTGATCTTCTCGTGGGTGGCCAATATTGATGGGTGGTTACTACAGATAAAAATTGCATGCACGATTATCAAGAGCATAATATAATTCGTTTTTGGGATTAAAGAAAGCTTTTGCTGACTGTTGTCTTAATCTTGATTTTTTTAATCTTAAGTCCAAAGACCATGACAATATTTCATTGTTAGCATTTATCATACGTTGCATGCATTCGTGAAAGCTTATGATAAAGCGTTTAAGTATTCTAAGGCTTATGTTAAGAGCATAATATCTTCACATTGTCGTTTAAATATACTTTAGTTGAGTACATATCGTTGAGTTACTTATTGATCGCAAAGTCAAAATGTACGGTTAGGTTGGGCTAATTCACAGTAGCTACTGATTTATTTCGTGATGTTTTTTCTTTGTTTAGCATATTGAACATTGTAGTTTCTGGAATTGCTTCATAAACTATTTTATTTCTTACTGATAGGTATATTGTATGAATTCTAATGATATTCTCGCATTATAACTAGAATGACAATGATATGGATAATGTAGCAATTTTAAGTATAAAATCTATACTTTGGGAAAGAGTCCGAAAGAATTTAATCACAGTCATTTTGCAGATACGTCGGTCTACCTTTGTAAAATTTATTTTTTAATATTTTTAGCCCATTTTAGTAGGAAATTTATGGTGAAGTTTTTTTTCAAGAATCACATGCTCAATGCAAATATTTATTGAGTCGGACAATATTGTAGCGTGGTTTCAGTTGGAAGATGTGATCGGTGCTTTATGAGAATATAAAACAAAACGCATTTAAAATAAAAGAAGAACGATGGTGACTTCGGTTATATTCGGGACGATTGACTTTATTCTAAAGTAAATGAAAAAACTTCCCTTCCAAACTAAACCATCTACTGGGTTTTGCGACTTAAACTAACTTCTGTTTAACATTCCCGAAGAAATATTACGACTTCCTAATATTCTAGCGACACTCAAGATAATGGTTCTCGAGACAAGTTCTGCATCACATTTTATCAGAAAATGACAAGGCAAAGAAAATGACAAGGCAAAGAAAATAACATAATATGTGCTGGAATTACTCACATTACACATTCACTCAAATCCACATTCATTCATAATATACATACCAATATTGTACAGCTATGTAAAAATGTACTAACTTAACTTACATACCAATACAATACATGACTGGACATTGTATACATAATACTATATACCTACTTATAGTAATTCCACATCACAATATGTTTTTTTAAATTTCTACATTTATAACCAAGTTAACTAAGCGTTATGGCATTTTTCAGTGCTTTCAAAGCTCCTGCTTGCAATTTATCCTTTTCGTTCAGAATTTTTAAAAAACCAGTATCATGACGTATCAAAACTAACATTACTGCTAAAGCACTTCGTATTGTGCACAAAAGTTTTGCGAATTTAACAGGAATATGTAATATTGCTGATAAATGATGATTTTATTTCACACAAAAATCGAACTTCCCGAAACAACAAAAGTAAGAATTAAGGACTACTTTGTTTCAAGTTATTTATGTTTTATGTACTTTGATTTATTATAAAATGACGCTTTATTGAGCATTTTAAAATAAAGCTGAAGACTTACAACTAGTGAGTGCTTGATAGTGACGGAGACCAAGAATCTTGAAAGGTCATGTAAACCTTCCACACATGTAACGCCAATTAATAAGTTTCTTGGTTCTTGTTGTATGAATATATATTTTTGTCTACTACATTGTTTCAATGTGTAAATTTTACGATCATTATGGGAAAAAACTATTTTTTACAAATGAGTAAATGCAGTTTACATACATGGTCAGGTTACATAAGAGTTACTTAATACGTGAGATAAAATATATAAAATACGATATATACATCGATGCAGTATTACCTTGTTTGATATTATTACATTTCTTCATGGGCACCGGTATTAACACTGGCTAGACATTTTCTGAGAGAATAATACAATTTGCTTGCTTTTAATACAATTTTACATGCGTCAGAACATTTGTGCGTTCATAACATGTGTCATGTAAATCGTTTTAGTTTATTTGTGGCATTTGAATGTATTCGGTATGTCCTAAAAATCATGCGTATTAAATATTCACCAACTAGTTCTGTGCATCGTGGGTAACCATCTACAGGTGTACACGCTTTTCTCTTGGGACTGCGGACTTCAGTTCTACTTAAATGTGGGCTAGCATTTAAATGCATTCTAAAATATCTCTATTTCACAAAATAGGAGAAAATTCGAACTTGACATGATAATTTAGTTTAATTTTTTTTGCTTTCAAAAGTTCCACCAATTTTACCAACATTTGCTACCGTTATAATCTAAGCATTTATTTTTCAGCTTAATTGTTTCACGAGTTTCTACTACTTTCCATTTCGAACAATGAAATTCATACTTCAAACCAAATTTACCTCAATTATTTATTATGATATTTGCAAAAATATGCATCAACAGTGGTAACATTCGTTTAGGTAATAATAATCGGTGCCAGTTTTTTATTTATCTTTTATTTACTTTCATGCATTCATGTTTTAATCGATCTTTGTTAAGATAGAATAGAAATGTACCTGCGTTTTGTCCTTGAGCAAAATGGCCAAGTCCATGGTTGTAGATCCGCAATAATATGTTGTATTTTCTATGCATGCAAACATGATTGAGACAGTTTGCATTTATATTTTACAGCATAATACAGTAACAAGAAAAATTAGGTCCGTAGCGGGCCTCTTCCCTGAATCTATGACTTGTATATTTCATATGAGTTTTGTAATGCATTACAATTTGTATGATTGAACCGCCGCAGCTGATTGGCTGAGCAGCTCCGGCGCGGGCTATAAGTTGGATCTTCTGTTACTGTACTTACATACTTGCAATTTTACTAATATTTCAACGTAAGTTGTGTATCTTTTTACTTGAGTGTAGTATTCATTTTTTTGAATTTGAACTGCAGTAGTACGTTAGTGCATGTAAGTACATAGGGCCATATGTTAGGGTATAGAAGAATTAAATCATTTATTGATCTTTTTAAATAGTCATAACACCACTTCATACCGTTTTACCATGGATGCATGTGTTTTTGTATTTTGACCGACAAAATGGCCAACAAGAATTCTCATTCATTTAATGTTTTGACACATATCGAGAAGAAATATCGAGCTGGAATGTGTAAACAAGGTATTTTATTCTGCAGTTAGTTAGCGCATGTTTGCAATCAAAAGAATTAGCTTTTCACCCTGATAGTAAAACATCATTAACAAAAGAGCGATAATATTATTAGCATAACATAATGTGTTACACCACAAATTTGTCTGTAAAATTAATTGTTTTATTTCTACGTTCGGAATGCCTGCTCAAATACGGCTAAAATGATCTGTGTATATTTTGAAAAACTTATTGTAGGAACACATATCGGGAAATGTTGCTTTAGGGCTCGAATGTTGCCCTTTTGGAAAATTTTCGAAATGGTTTAAAACATCAGGTCTGTTGAGAATTTTTAAAACAAACTAAAAATTGAATGCAGTAAATTCTCTGTTTTTTACGTGAAACTTAAAACATCGTTTTGTCATAAATATTTATTTGAATATGATTTTTGGTGTGTTCATGTTTAATTGTAATACGATTGCAAAAAAAACTTGCTCGATAATGTCCTTGATAATAAATGAACACTGAACTCAAAATACTTATATAACATATTAATAAAATTGATTGTATACGAGTGAAAATGACTCAGAATTGACTATTCACTTTCTGATCTAAGAGCTGCTCTTTGTTTAGTGCCCGTGTTAGTTGTAATCACACGCAAACTGGAAACAAACCGATTTGGTTTTGCATGGATACCCTTCTTAATATGTACCCCTTCTTTTCTAATTTGACATTACCGTCATACCTGTAATAAATGTTTATTTCCCAGTGGGGAGGTTATTACATTGAAGTCTATTTCATGTAATGGCATTCTTATATCTATAAAGTTTTCATTTACGTACTTATTTGTATGCATAAGTACGTGGCATAATATATTCCAATATTTCCATACATTTGTACGCATCAATGTTTTAGCATGTCGGATCACGGAATGTTCACTGGACATGTACCATGTACATCAAATAACCTGTATGACATCATTTAAACGTATTGGATACTTGTAAACCTCTACAAAATGCATCTACCAAAAAACTATGGAACATTATACAGCGTGGATATGCTAAGTACGCAGTTTATAAATATGTATTGAATTGAATATCTTCAAGCTATATTTGTGTGTATGAGTCAGAAAATATGCGTATTGTCATTGGTATTACGTTAAACTGGTTATGTTGTAAGAACTGCAGAAGATGGAAGCTTACAATACTTTGCAACAGGCACGCTTTCATGTGATTATGAAATGAGAAGGACTGAGTCAGCGAACCACTCAATCACTAAAAATTACATTCTGTAGAATTTCACAGGTTCTGATAGACAAAAATTCAGATTTGTAGAACACTAGATTGTGAAGTGTGAGTTAAAAATGTTCAAGTAAAACACATAGTATTCCAGCCAAAAATATCCCACTGCCTTGTAGTAAAAAGTAATAAGGAAGGGGGGAAAATCTTTTTAAAAAATATTTGAAAATGTTGCAATTAATTGCATGAAATATTTAGGAGAGTAAGCGGTTTTTATTTATTAAAATTAATTAACGTAAACTAAACAAGTGAAACGACAGAAAACTAGTCATCTTCATTTGTGCGTAGCAATTAAGCCATGGTAACAATAAGGTTTCCTAGTTCTCCAAAGTCTAAGTGTGAACATATTTCTCGGTAGCTTTGTATATCTTTAATGTGAAAATAATTATTAAACAAGGCTTTAGTCAACGTTTTTATTTTATTGTCAACATATCAGTAACAATCTGAACTTAGTACGTTTTTTATTCCTCGTCGACTTTCTTCAAAAGGTAAGCAAAAAATTGTTTTGGATTTTTTTATCCCCTCGGAATTAAATTACGTTGCATAATTACGTCAAACGAAACAAATATATTTATATTGAGTATAGTTTGTATTTAATCATGTCCCAAAATTTAAGCTGCATTGACAAATCAAGTTCGTTAAGTAAATCCCAAATCAAAGCAATAATTAGAATTAGAATACAAGCAATTAAACAACAACATTAGCTTTTAATTCAATATGATCTGCTTTCGGTGGTCGATTTAAAAAAAATGGAACGTACTTGCATTTTAACCTTGAGCAGTAAGCAAGCACTGTATGTACAGATCAAGGCTGTTCGGTAGCATGAACATTAGGAGCACCCGCTCCGGAATCTAGGCTATTGCGCGATGCTAGCTCGTAGCACTGCACGTATACGTATATGAGCAGCTCGTGCTTAGCTGCTTGCTAAAGCCTGGATTCCGGGGCGGGTGCTCCTAATGTTCATCCTACCGAACAGCCTTGGTACAGATTATAACTCTTCTTAAACGTACGTAGAATGTAAGAATGTATGCATTGATAAAGAATCGATGCATGCATTAACGGCATGTGTTTATTTCACAATACACTTTTGGATGTTCTTTTGTAAAAGTATCGTTAAAAATAATAGTGCATGTGTATGTGCAGCACAATAACACCTTGTTTAAAATAGGATCGGATAGGATGTAAAATAAATTACATCAGGTTTAGTAAATGCGTAATAAAAAGAGAACATATCATGTATTCCAAAATAAGTTCTGGTCGCAGTTACAAATTCATATCTAGTATATCCCACACATATACGCAGTACACGATACCCTGGTAACCTACAAGCTCATATTTGTTTACACACCGATGAGGGTGGTGTTACGAATATGTTACGGAAAGATTGTATGTACTTTCTTCAAGCGTATATGATATAAATAAAGTATCTGGTAACGGTAGAATCTAGGATTTTTATGCACAGTTTGTACTCATAGCGATAGAGCAATCTGCTTTGGACCTATATGAATAAATTCAAAATTGCATTCCAAAATATGTGTAAAATGAACAAAATATGTGGTAAAACTCGTTTAAAATACTAAAAAATACTAAATGAGGTTTAAGCTACTCTTTCGCCCCGTGCCGTCTAGTTATGCGTATTTTTATTTAGATTGGAGTGTAGTTGTGACTTGACCTTGTTAGCTATTTTACGTAGCTGGTATTTATGCGCGAAAGCATTTAAAACCTTTATGCTATCTAAACCAAGCATTTTTAACTTAAGCTCTATTTAAGTTTATGTTGGATGAGATCGTGTATATATTTTCATCAGGTTTTTTAACACATCAAACAGGCGAACCGTATGCTTGAAGTTTGAAGAGAAATAGTACATTATTCTTTTCACAATAAAAAGGGAATACTATGCAATAAGTGATTGCACAAACCACAACTCCGGTTAGCAGAAAGATGTGCAATCCTTTGTATTTTTTTGGGGACAGCGTCGCAGCTGAACCGACCAAACCTGTAACTAGCCCATCGAAATCAACCAATAAAAAATTCGAGCTTTGATGGGCTAGTTGCAGGATTGGCCACCTCAGCTGTAATGCTCTCCCCAAAACAGTACAAAGGAATACGCATCTTTTACCTGTGCTGGTCTGTGAAGTGATAGTATGTCAAATCACCATAAAGGAATATTTCAGTTTCACTTGTACAAGACTTATGCAAATTTGTTTAGATTAACCCACAAAACTAAGTAACATATATAATGTACTAGAATAAATGCATGGGATCGTATGTGTTTAAGAACCCCAGGGGGTAGATAATTCTCTATTTCTATTCCAGTCTCGGCAAAAATAAATACAAATAAGAAAAATGGTTTGGTCAGCTTTGCGGCACAAACAAGCGGCAGGTTTTTAAGTTTCGTTTCAAATTGCTCATAATTATTTTTGCAAATACATGGTTTAAAGCCATTATTACATTAACTCAACGACAAAAACCATTAGCGTCATAACATAATATATATCATAGCTCGTCTAGCAATGCTTTAGAAACCTATAGTCCCATATTACAAACACTTTGACCCACACACGGGAATAGCATCAGCTCTATATCTCCATTGAATCCAGAATTACAAAGGAATATATTTAAATGTTCTTGTTACTACATATGGATTACACAGTAACTATTTGTGCACGAAGCTTGTCGTAATATTTGGGGTGTATTTTTCATCTAAAATGTTTGCTGATGCTTTTCACTTTGAGAAAAATCTACATTATTCGGACAGATATCCGGAAAATACCTCATGCTGAAACTTGTTTGATAACTTCGTGGGTGGTGCATTTCACTAAGCATTTGTTACAATTGTATCTCTCCACCACATTTCAAGACTTGTAGCAAAAAACACTGGTAAAAGGGGACGAAACTATTTGATAGTTTGGAACAAACCTATAAATATGTTAACACAAGTCAAGCGATATTAAAAAGTGTACTCAAGTATTTTTTATTAAGAAAAAATGTCACACAGCCACATAGTCGACCAAACATTTGGGGACATATCAGGTTTCCTAGCATTTAGGCGAAACCATGGAAATCCACATGAAACATCAGATAACAACTCATTGAGTACCACAGAGAACGTCGATTCTTCATCCAACATGAATGAGCAACCATCAAGCACCACGGATGAAATAAAAGGCGACAGCATAGAGGTCAATGAGCAAACTTCTACACCTAAACAAGACAATATAACCATCGACCTTAAGTCTGATACGAATAAGGACGAAGATGAATTGACCGGAAACGAGACAATAGCAGATGGTACAGGAAATAGTTCATCTGAACAAGGAAGTGGATTACAAAGTTGGAGCGGTCCAGAGACATTAAGTGGCCCTGACAGTTGGAATACGTCAGTAAACAGTGGACGTAGTTTGTTTAATGATAACCCTTTACCTAATGCTAATTCAGCGACAGAAAACATTTCAGAGATTAAAAATGACGCTGAGAGAGAGCATCATTTTCCTGAGAACATATCAATAGATTATGAGCATGATATAATGGGAAATTATGCAGAGGGTGAAATTAGTTTGGAGGGCAATTTGCCAGGGAAACCAAATTCAGGCTCTAGTAAGCACTCCGAAAATGCACCAAGCAAACATATTTGTGAAGGGGATACACGCGTCAGCAATGGCAATGCAATAAACTTGATTGGTACTGATTTGGACCACAATTTGGAAGATCAACGTAATAATGGTGGAGGTAGTTTGGATAAATGTTCGGATAGTGGTATTACAGATGAAAACGTTGAAGATGCTCAAGGTGGCATGGCAGCTGAAAATGAGGGGAATGTTGAAATAAATTTGGAAGGTGAAAATTCAGGACAGGGAGATAGTAGTGTTGGCAATGGGAAGTTTCCAGGTTCGGGTGGCGTTTGTGGGGATGAAATCGAACCAAATGTATGCACGGATCCTGAAGATGAAAATATTGGAGAAGGAGATGGTAAATCGGAAAATCCAAATAGAGAGGAGAGCGGTAATAGGGTGGCAGATGACAATATTAGACATGTGGAAAGTGATTCGTTGGATGAAAATGATAAAGAAAATAGGCATTCCGATCCAGATATTTGTCCTGAAGATAACGACAGCGAAGCGAATGTCGGTCTGAAGAGTCCCAAGATGGAAGAAGAGTCAGGCAAGCATGATGAAGGCCATACGGATAATTTGTCTATCTCAGCCCTTCCTGTAAATGTTCCTGAGACGCCAGAATCCAATGGAAACAGTACTGTGGTAGAAATGAATTTGGAAAATGAGTTAGATGTAGAAATACGCGAGGAAGGTGAATTCAAAGGCTGGACGATCCTTGAGGTGTGGTCATGTTTTGCTATGACATTGGGTGCAATACCGTACTGGATTTCGAACGATGGCGAACGCACAAATATTAACAAAACAATAATTAATCGAGTATGCATATATTAATTTAACAAACCAATGTAATATTATTGGCTGCAATACTTTAAGATCCTAAAACACGTTTTTTTTGTAGATTTTATGGACGTTCTCGTTGAGTTTGTATGGAGTCGAAATACTGAACATATTTCCAAAGGTCATGGCAGTATTCGACGGTAGTCCAAGTGCACAAGCATTTCTCCGATTAGGTTTGCTTGTAGCTTTTTTAATATTTCGAATAATGGCTATTCGATTTGCGATAACAAAGGAAAGGTACTTGGCAAAAGCAAATGAGCGGCTTTGTTCTTTTCCTCATGGCAGAATGTCCAACTGGGTAAAATATCATGCATTATAATTTCCCTAAACAATATTTAATAATATTTCAACAGCTATGTATAGGGTAAAATTATTGGATTTCAGAAAGCTGGTTTTCTTCTTGTTTTATTTTTTTCATTTGCGTTGGTAAACACTTGCCTGTACATCGTATGCCAAACTAAATATATGCATAATTTTGCAAATATTGGATTAATCGAAATATTACAAGAAATTGAATGCTTGGGGAAAATGCCACTCACGCTGTCAACGTCATGCAAGTCTCATTTACCCTATGAGGGAAATATTATTTGGATTGTTGTCGGATTGACAGTAACCGCACATGAAGTAGTCATGGAAACTGTCATTTTTCTGGGAGTACTGATTTCAACCATAGCACTTTTACATGCCACCCTCGACATCGAAGGAACCGAGTTGTATGATTTAGACGACGAGTTCACTCATGTAACTGCAGCTGACCTAGCCAACGTCACACATTTGGCTGATGAACTTTCCAAATTCATTGGAGAACCTTTGCTTGGTTACTTATTTTTAAATGCAACTGTCACCCCAACAACGTTACTAAGAGTGTTCTATGGTGGCACTGTCATATTTTTCTCTGGTCTCTTTCACAATGGCACGGTTATTATTGGACTCGTCCTTGCTTCCCTGGCTGCTCTAAGAGTATCAATACATTTTAAATCCAATTTCATCGAGATAAATTTATTTATATGAAATTAATATCGGTTATATTCATTAAACCTTTCCCAGATCAATTGGATTTCAGATGCAATTTCTTCTCGCGACAACGTTCCTCAACATGCCGTACGTCCTGGAACAGCGGTAGTTGTTGATTTGGTTCGGGATATGCTCTTTAAAAAATCAGTTGGCATTGGATTAATAGGAGTTTTTGTAATCAACTTCAAAATAACATTTAGCGTGAGCAACTTATTTATTCACCAATAACTCGTCTAGTGTGCACGTCAGCAAGAAGATCATTAAATAGTGAACAATGGGAAATAAAAACTAATGATCCATTTTTCTTTAATTTCAGTACATGGGAATCATTGGAGCCATTCTTGCATTATTCATTTAAAATTCAACTTCACAGTGGTTTATACAAAATTTTAAGAGATCTTAAAACCAAAATATTTGTATTCTATTTCTATATTTTCAAAAATAGCCATGAAATTTTGCCAAGTTTTACTCCTTATTGTGTTACTGGTACGTATGTATACTCTTAAATAATTTCACAAATATGCATTACATTTTTAACACTTATTTGGATTTACTTGATTTTTAGATTAATTTGTCGACCGAAATTCCCATCCCAAAGAGAAACAAGGACCCAAAATGTGACAGTGAATGCCGTGCAGCTAAAGCAAGGGCCGATGATCAGGAATTAAAAGATCGAGGATAAATATCAGGATATGCCTACTCATACAACAAAACGGCCGACGAAATGGCATCAGAATATCAAAAATAACTGGACTTGGAATAACCATAATTGAAATCAAAATGTAAAAACAAATAAAGCGCAACAAATTCAGTTGTACACATGTAGTACTTACAAGTAGAAATAATATTGTCTAAAAATTATTTACAGTAAAAATATTGTACCTTAAGGTAATATCAGAGGCAAGGAAACCATGGTTATGTAATTTAAGCAAACATATAAAGAAAATATCTTTATGAAACAATCACCTAAAAAAATATGCACCATACATAAGAGGGATTGGCAAATAATTTATTGTATACGTAATTAAATTTTAATATAACTGTGTGACGTACATTCCTTCATTTTATCTCATGGTTAAAGCTAAAACTGGTCAGATTGCCTCAACACAAAAGGCAATAAATTGTCATTTTATTAGGTTAAAAATGTTGCGTAAATTTTAATTCTCTTTTTCCTCAACTAAAGTACTAATAAAGTTTTACTGTAAATGTTAACATGTGTTTTCTAATAAAACGCGAAGTAGTTCTGTACAAATAGTGTTTAAAATAGCTATGAAAAAATCCATTTAATTGAATCGGAGGAATAAAATAAAAACAAAACTAATTATGCTGTTGTAAAAGGTGCTTAAAATAACATCTGACATATAATCTGGATTTAAATCCATTAGTTTCTAATACAAAAATCTTCAAATTAAAAAAAAGTTTAAAAATCAAGGATAAAATAAGTATGTGTTAAGCCATACAACAAATTTGGCTTACCAAACAAGCAAAACTAACCTCTTTCGGCAAATTTCTAAAGAAAATCCAATAAATCGAAATGAAAACCATAACATAACATAAAAAACAATAACGTGTAATAAAGGGCCATATTACTATTTATATGGAAGCCGGCCCAAAGCCGGGCCCTCATGAATCATATACCATTCGAAAGCTCTTAATGAGTAGAACAAAAATGTTGCTGGGCACAAGTCTCGATTTCACTTGCTAAGGCAAGTTTT
>JAQFZH010002352.1:0-16900 GCA_034695485.1 Entomobrya nivalis | reverse complement strand
TTTTATTTAACATGGGAAGTATATGAGAACTGGGAAGGGTTCAAAAGTCCGAGCTCATTTTGATGTGCCTCCTTAAAAGCAGCGGGACATTTCGTACATTTGTATGGCTTCTCACCAGTATGCACTCTCATATGGACTACTAAACTTCCCTTTGCAGCGAATTGTTTACCACACAAGTTGCATTTGTGCTCCCTGATTTGATGATGAACCCATTTTATGTGCTTTTTTAAGTAGCCATTTTCAGTAAATGATTTCTCGCACAATTCACATCTGAAGGCTTTCAATTTAGTATGAACTACCATGTGCCTATTTAGATCACTCTTGTCTGAAAACTTTTCATCGCACGCTGCACAAATATGTCTTTTAATATCGTTGTGTGTATCTTTATGTCGACGTAGAACATTGATTTGTGCAAATGATTTCGAACAAAATTGACAACGATAAGGCTTCTCTCCAGTATGTGCTTGAATGTGATCTTTGAGTGCTGTAGAAGATCTCAGAAACCGGCTACATAAACTGCATTTGAACGACGTTTCTGTTTGATGTTGGTTTAGATGTCTTTTTAAGTTGCCTTTTGTGGCGAAACTTTTCTCACAGTGCTCACATTGAAATTCGCTGATCCTACTATGTATGCATAAGTGGTGTGATTTGAGATTACTTGCACTAGAGAACGACTTTAGACAAACATTGGATTTGAAAGGCTTCTCGAGGGTGTGCATATTGATATGTATCTTCAAATATTCTTTCTTCGCAAATGTTTTGTCACACAATTTGCAGAAGTGTGGTTTCTCATTTACATGTTGTAGGTAGTGAATAAACAGTTCGTGCTCGCTATTAAAACATTTATTGCAAAATATGCACTTGTGAGTTCCAAGATGAACTTTAGTGTGAGCTACTAAGCTTTGCTTATAACTAAATACTTTTTCACAATAACTACACCTAAATATTTTGGATGCCATCTCCATTTCGGATTATAGAATTAGCAAATATTAAGATTTGCAAGAGTTTTATGAATTCAAATCTCCTATGGGTGGTTGGACCTGATGATAGAATTTTTACTTATTTTCACTGGTAATGTGACCCGAGATATGATTTCAGATAATCAAATTAGGAATTCAATTTTAAAAATAAAGGACAAGCTTCCTAAGTTTAAAAGTACGCTCAGTCGTACTAAAGAAACTTCTGCAAACATATTTTTAGGACAGCCATGCTGTAAATGAAATGTATCACGTACAATCGATATGCATGTTCATATTCTTCTTGCTCGTGTTATGAGTGGCAATTCATAACGTTTTACATTCACCCGTCATCAGAATATATAGCGTGAAACGGATTATGTGACTACATTTTTTGAGCTTCTTGTATGACGGGCGACTACAAAGCATGCAAGCTAGTTTGTAATTATATGCCCTCTGTGTACCTGGTAAACATAGTACGCCGGAAAGGACATTAGGTTCTACCATTATGACTGACTTTGGTTTTGTTGGAAATGTTAATGTATTTGGAGCATGAAAATGATATCTTCAACCCTTACAGGACACAAGCTGCGTCGAAACTGAAATTTTTTAGAAATTGAACAGGACATAATTTACTGCATAAAATCTTGCCGTGTTCCTAAACATGGAGTAAACAAATCCGCATGGTTTTAATTTACAATTTGCTTATTCGTTCAACTTTTAATTTGGCGGGTAAAGGCTGTGCTGAAAAATTATGATTAACTTTTTTAGTTGTAAAATATTGAATTCCAGATTATTAGATGGCTTCATTTATGACAAGAAAACCTTATTAATATTTTTAAACTAGTATATTATATTCTAATCTAACATGTAATACTAAAAGTCAACATTTGCGTAGTCAGAATCAGCATTCTCCCCAGTATGTGCTTGAATGTGGTATTTGAGGGCAACAGCAGATCCCAGAAACCGGCAACATAAACTGCATTTGAAAGGTGTTTCAGTTTTGTGTTGGTTCAGATGGCTATTCAAGTTGGCTTTTGTGGTGAAACCTTTTTCACAATGCTCACATTGAAATTCTCTAGTTCCGCTGTGGATCAACTGATGTGTTCTAAGACGTCGTCTAGTAGAGAGTGATTTATGACAAACGTTACATTTGATAGATTTCTCGTGTATGTGAGTATTTATGTGCATCTTCAAGCTGCTACTATCTACGAATGTTTTGTAACAAGACTCGCACCAATATGGTTTCTCATCAACATGTATTCGGTAGTGAGTAAAAAGATTTTGTGTTGTGCTGCACGATTTGTTGCAAAATAAGCACTGGTGAATCCCAAGATGAACTTTGATATGTGTCTCTAAAGCTTTCTTGGATCGGAAAACCTTTTTACGCGAACCACAAGCAAAGCTGTTGGAAGCCATTTAAATTGCAGACTATAATACAACTGGTTGCTATAAATTAAAAGAGCTCTATGAAAACAAATGAACATTTGACATTGATCCAAAATTGATTCTGAACCAACTTGTGGTTTTACGTCCCGGTGCAGGCTGGGATCCGATAGTTTAGATCTGATTTGAATAAAAAAATAATCGAAAGTTCAAAAGATCTTTCCCATTTTAAAGAATGAGCAGTAAGAAAACAACTAAGGTTTTACGAAAAAACTGAATATTTTTACTGCAAGAGTGGCGACTGTATAATTACAAAAACCATATTGTTGATATTTTGTACAATTTTAATGAACAGATTTGTATGACTACGGTCCTCTCTGCCACTGCTTGGCTTGAATGATGTTCTTGCATTGTGATCATATCAATACGTGATGTTTTTGGTATCCAGAATTTACGTACGTGCTTTTGCTTCAGTAATACACATTCGGTATGCGTATACCTTCTGCATACTTATTTTAACGACCGCCCATGTGTGCTTAAATCGATGGATACTTCATGTGCTACCTCAAAGGTGCATTTAAAATCCATATCCATTCATTTGACTTATGCTATACTTGTTAATATATATATACGCATTTCAAAGACGTTCCCGTGCATTCAGGATTGCAAACTGATAGTATCACCGTTTGTTTAGTATGTGCATACCATTCGACAAAACATCTACAAAGTTGGTTGTGATTGGTGTCAAAAGAATGTTTACTAGACGAAATATGGGACTTCTTCAGAGACATCAGTTGCTTCATAGTCCATCCATTATGCATGTAACCAAGTCATGAATCTAAAAAAGTCAAAGCTAAGCACCGTTTAAATATATTATTCATTATCAGCTTTTCGAATCATTCTCCTCGCTCAATTGCCCTGCTTAGCACCAAACAGGAAAAAAGCCGTAATGCTGTTCTGCTTGTTATTAAAAGTACCTTAAACACCACACGAAAATATGCACACCGATATTCTAACACAGCTGTCAAACGTTTACCAAAAAATGAAAAAATAATTCTATTCAACTTTTTCACAAGTTGTGTGCTCCATGTTTACTTGATTGATTGTTTACCTTTTCATCCATCTTTAACATTGCACTAAATTGGATAAGATTTTTAGAATAGAAGTCAAGCTTTATTTGTGACTATTAAAAGTTGATAATAATCTGATCGCAACATCTAATTTTCAGGGATAGCACGTTTCAAAATTCAAATCAAACAATGAAATTATAAGGATTTGTATTTTGTACTATATTGTAAGTTAAGAGCTACGAATTTAATCGGATAAGTGACATAACAGTAAATGTAATTCTTATTATTAGTGACAATTCAATGTTCAATCCAGAGCTGGTACTTTTAAACTGATAAGAAAGGAAATAAAGTGTGGTACACAATATGGCTAAGTAGTATTTTAATCAAAATCAAAAAATATACACATCGGAAGTAAACATATAAGTTATTCATGTGAATTGGATTTTAACGACGTTAGAAGACGGTCAATTTTAATGCATATATTCATATTGATGTACTTAACTTAACGCAAACACTACTTTATTTAAAATGAGAAAAAGTAACACAAATTTCAAATCAGCAAAAGTACCTACTACAGTAATCGACTAAAACATTCTCACGGAAGAATCGCATGTTCGATGTTTTTTTAGGAACATGTAAATAAACAGTTAAGCAGAGTTTATTTACCTGCCTGACAAATCAATCAATGGGTACTTTTTGCATTAAAATAAAATCAATCCGAAACTAAACTACGATTATCTTATGGCGATTAATTCAAAAAAATCTTAACACATTGGAGTACATTACTTTTTAAGAGAATTTACATAATAAAATCTAATGTTTTACCGAAAATGTGAGTAAAACAACCTTATGGTATTAATTTACAAGATTATTTAATCATCCTAATTTTGACATAAAAATTTGTTGAACTTTACAAAACGTTGAGCTTCGGATGAATAGTTGGCTTTATCATAACAAGAATGCTAATTTAATATTATCAAAATTGCGATATTTGAAAAACAAAAAAGTAAACATTAAATTAAAAAATTATTTATGACTTTTAAGTATATAAAATTAGTATTTCAGTTTAGGAATTTACATGACACAAAAACAACAACTTTTATTTAAAATTTAGGCAGAGACATTCCGTGAAAAAGTTTACAAAATACTACATAATATCATTAATTCTAACCATACATAAAATACCACTCGCTTTCTCGGTATTTGCATGTATATTTTTAATTTTCAAGGATTTATAAGTACAATTCATAATTTTATTCAAATAAATTGTGCGTTTTCATATGTTGAATTTACTTTACTTAATTTACTTGATGATATAAAAGTTTTAGGACATTTTTGACATTTGTAAGGCTTTTCTCCTGTATGAATTCTCGTATGAATTACTAAATCCCCTCTCAATGTGAATGATTTCCCGCACAAATTGCATTCATGCTCCTTAATTTGGTGGTGAATACGTTTTATATGTACCCTTAAATTGTTTTGTAGGGTAAACGATTTCAGGCACAATTCACATTTGTAACTGTTTAATTTAGTGTGAACATTCATGTGCTGCTTTAAACAGTATTTTGTTAAAAAGTTTGCATTACACGTAGAACAATTATGTGGTCTAACACCAGCATGTGCATCCTCATGTTTTCGAAGGTGACCCTTTTGTGAAAATGCTTTGAAACATATTTCACAACGGTAAGGCTTCTCTCCAGTATATCCTGGGATGTGGTGTTTCAGAGAATGCGCTGAACCCAGGCACTGCCCACACAAATTACATTGAAAGGGAGTTTCTAGTTTATGCGTATTCAAATGTATTTTCATGCCTGATTTGTGGGTAAACACTTTTTGAGGTACATTGGATTTCTTTGAGTCCACTATGTAGCACTTGATGACTTCTGAGATGAATCATTTGGTTAAACGATTTTTGGCAAACGTTGCACGTGAAAGGCTTTTCTCCTGTGTGACATTTAATATGCCGATTTAAAGATGCATCTTGAGCAAATGATTTGTCACACAGTTCACAAAAGTAGGGCTTCTCATTTGTATGTGTTAGGTAGTGAATGAAAACATTTCGGAATTGAGGGAATGATTTGTTGCAAAAAAGGCATTCATGATTTCTAATATGAATTTTAGTATGTGGTTGTAAGCTTTTTTTGCTACTAAACCTATTATTACAAGTTGGTGGGTTTACGTTGTCTGAATACATTTTCAATACAAAATTAAACTTATCTTTGAACAATTTAATTTTTTCAGCCGTATTGCAAGAGTAAGGCACCTTTGTAGTAGAGGGAAGACAGTTTAAAAGAACTAAAACTTTCGTTTGAAAGACAATAAAGCGAAACTTAACTCAAACTTATACCGGTTATTGAACAGGCTGACAAGAATATTTGCTGCAAACGTGTTGAGTGTAGTAAAACGAGTAATAATACGTACTATATCGAAAAGAATTTGTACGGTGTCCAGACAAAAAAACTTGGTCTTGTTTGTGATTACCCATTTGAGCTACACTGGATATTTATGTATGTATCTACTTTGTGGCTATTCCGGATTAACACGTTTGTTTGTGAATTTTATTTGTGCGTTCCTTGTCAAATATTGTATATGTGACTGCATATAGTGTTTACGTATAGTAAACGCGATGCTTAAAGAAATCTCCTCTGTCTCTCTGCCAATATCATATGTAATAGTATATCCTTCATGAAGTACGCATGCATGTATTGCGTAGAAATGCTTGTTTTTGGAATTATTTCGTATATGGTACATAAGTTGCATGCTTCAACTGCATGAATACTTCCTACAAAGAAAATGTCAGTTGCATTGCAATGGTCAAAACAAATGTCCCTTTTGAACGCATGTGTACTAGCTATGCAGCAAACATGTAAAAATTGGTTTTGATGTATGGTATTGCGGTCGCCTGTCATACAGGAGAGCCGTATAAACTTTCCATGGTCACATAAAAAACTTGTTTACACTCTGCATTATGTGCACGTGTGCATATGTAAAGCGTTATGTATTAAAAAACACGAATGTAAGTAAACACACTTAGCATGCATATCAATTGTACGTATAACGTTTCAACTGAAGCTTTAATTCTTTATAACACAAGTAGTTGCCATTAAAATATATGCAGAAGATAGCGTAAACATCAATATAAGAATATCCGAAAAGTGTGTATACTTAAATAGGATTATATGCATTTCTCTTGACAAGCAAATTGTACACACTACACGCACAGACTCAACAATACATTTGCTGAAAGAAATTAGACAAAGTAACCTTCTACACACACACTATAACTATCACCGCAACGCTTTATTGTACTTTCATCTGTTATACTGAGCAGACGTCCTTTTAAATTGATAAACTTCATTTCTTTTGTACTTGAATCACTGATTTTGTTTTCTGAATAAAATCAGACGCAAAAATATTTCAGGTATTCAGTGAAACGAACTAATTATTTTACCATCTAATGCAAAGCCCGCCATGAGTGATTTGATACTTCTCTGTTTAGATTAAACTCTAGAAAAACAAAACGTCAGCTACTATCAAAAGCCGACGTTGAGATGGCTTTGAAAACATTTAGATGTAGTTTTTGTGAAAAAGGATTTAGTTTAAAGTACAGTTTAGTTGCGCATACCAAAGTTCATCTTAAAACTCACCAATGCATATTTTGCAATAAATCATTCAGTAGCGAGCAGGACCTTTTTATTCACTACCGAAGACATGTAAATGAGAAGCATCATTTTTGCAAATTGTGTGACAAAACTTTTGCAACGAATAGCAATATGAACATGCACGTACGTAGGCACACCCAAGAAAAGCCTTTCAAATGCCGTGTTTGTCAAACGTCATTCTCTACTGCAAGTGGTCTCAAATCACACCACATATACATACATAGTGGGATTAGAGAATTTAAATGTGAGCACTGCGAGAAAAGGTTCACTACAAAACGCAATTTAAAAAGCCATCTGAATCAACACCAAACTGGAAAACCGTACAAATGCAGTTTATGCAACCAGTTTCTGGGAGCCGCTGGTGCTCTCAAGCGTGGCATTTCATATTGTATGTTTCTAAATCTTCAGAATTATCAAAAACATCTTTCGACACTTTTTTCCATAGTAAAATCAGCAAAAATTAATTAGATAATTAAAATAGTTAGATATGTTTTTTTAAATTATATTTTTAGTTTTAATGTTTCGTCTTTGTGTTTCAGACTATTCAAGTTGCCCGTAGGTACTCAGCTAGAAATACGTCGGCCGATATTCGTCGTTGACTTCGTATGTCAATTTCCTTGGAATTGGCTATTAAGATCAGAAATTTAGTAACTAAATCATTAATTTTGCCAAATAAAAAGTCAATAAACATATCTCATCGGACAATAAATACGTAGATCTAAATTAGTTCTATAAAAAATCAACAAAAACTAATTAATAAAATATTGAAACGAAATTAATTAAAAGCCAATAAACAAAACAATAAATAATTTAATAAACAAAAATAATCAAGCAGAATTAATTAAACACAAAACAATTGAACTAACTAAAAAAGTAATCAAACAAATCAAATAAACTTAAACGAAATATTACACATAATTGATTTAAAAAATAAACACAATTAATTAAATAAAAAATAATCATTTTATTATAATTGAAAATTGAGATCATTAAACACGATTAATCAATAAAACAAATTAACTAAGACGATTAAAAATATATATAAATAAAAATTAAACTTAATTAAGTAAACACTGCAACTAATTAAATTTAATGAAAATTATCCAGTATGGTATGGGCCCAGATGAATTCCCCCTGCTTCGTTCTCTTGAGAAGCTCAGAATTTAAAATTTCCCTACAAACCACATTCTTCCGCACCCGCACCTCCTCCAATATATCCCCAAACCATGCCCTTTATTCTTCACACTCCACCAAAGCCAATCTAATCCTCCTTCCCTCCCTCGTTCTTCCGCCAAATCCATTGTTGTCTCTACTTTATTTTTTAGTTCCTTGAATGAAAACCAATTTAAAATAGTTTTGGATTTATTGCCGCCACTACTACCATTAACTTTAGTTTTCGTTAGCATTTACCGTTATTAACTAATTTTAATTGATGACTATTTAATTTTAACTGTTTTGAGGACGATGATGATGACAATTCTGGGTTTGTTGACGACGACGAAAAATTATGGGGAGGTCAGCTGTCTTTGTCTTTTAGCTAATTTAAATGAACGTCGTCTTCTTCGTCGTCGAAATTCTCCAAATATCCAATATTATATCCTATATTAACTTTAATTATTTTAAAGCTATCATAATTAGTTGACAAAAAAATGGTTGAAAATAACTAACATCTCCACTACCATTAAATTTAATTGACTGTGGATTTTGCAGTTGTGGTAATTGACGAGTTTACCATTGTAATTTAAAAGAAACCGGAATTTTGCCGCCTTGAAAATTCGAATGATCAATTTGGTAGCCTAAAGTACCCCACTGTTTGGAAAAGGGCGGAGGAGGCGATGTAGTAATTGGATAGTCGACTAGATTTTTTTAAATGTCACTTTCTCAACTTGCTCATGACACGGCTGATCGTGATCTGATCAAGATTAAAATAATTGTATCCATTAATTGATCAACAATGTTACCTTGATGATAAGGTGGAAATAATGGTCGGAGTGAGGATAATGTTTGTTGCTGCTGCCACTGGACCAGCGGACAAGAAAAGTACACATTCTTGATCATGGCTATAGGATAGCCAAGCACCTAACTGACCTGATTTTTTAATTTATTCAAATCCACGAATCAAAATAATTAGCAAATATGCAAAAAATCGGGTACACTCATCTCTTAACTGACTTCGCTTTGAATAAAAATGAATACATTTTCAGCAATATTTTTTCTTGAGCTGTGAGATGAGCTGGATGAGGAAGCAATGAGTTATTTGGCAACATATTATGATAAAAATCTATAATTCCAAAGTATCAGATTCAATATTCAATAGGCAACTTATTTATTTATTTACTTCAATTGTGATTTAACAAAATAATAACAACAATAACGAAGTATTTAACCACAATACTCATTAATTTAGATAAATATAATTTAAAGTGTTCAATTTCATAAAATGAGAAAACGTATTGGCCTGAACGTACAGCTAAAGAAAGTCTTACAAATAAAAGTATACTGCATTTATATTACCAACAATAACATGTAAAAAATTCTGTTAATCTTTTTGATCACTTTCACCCACATGTTTTTATTTTTAGCTCTAGGTTGGCACATTACAAATATGATTTAATTGTGATTTTTTAAATGTCCTCCTAATTTGCTTGACTGGTTAAAAGCAGCGAGACACAAAGTACATTTGTATGGCTTTTCGCCAGTATCCACTCTCACATGGCAAACTAAACTTCCCTTTTGAGCGAATTGCTTTCCACACAAATTGCATTTGTGCTCCTTGATTTGTCGATGAACCCACTTTATGTGCCTTTTTAAGTCACCGTGTGGATTAAATGATTTGTCACACAATTCGCAAGAGTAGGGTTTCTCATTAACATGTCGTCGGTAATGAATAAAAAGATCGGGTTCACTGCTGCATGATTTGTTGCAAAATAAACACTGATAAAGCTTTTGAAGTCCATCTCAAAGTTAGTTTGTGAATAAAGGAAATGTTATGATTTGCAAAATCTCATTGAATGCAAATCAGTTATAACTGCTTTTACATTTAATGGTAAAATAATTACTTATTTCCAATGAATAAATAAGATATGATTTATGTGTGTTTCTATTCATTAAACTAAATTAGTTAATAAAATATACACGAAAAGGAAATTTCATCAATTTAAAAGAACGTCCACTTGATGTAAGAGATAAAGGAACAATGAAGACTTTTAATGATGGTTATGGCGTATTAGATATCACTTGAAAAATTTGCTTTGTGTAATTTCTTTCTTTAGAGACTTGGGTTTGTCCATGTGTGTACAGTTTGATTGCCAAGGGAGATTTACATAGCAAGGGAGATGTTCTTCAGGTATTGTTTATTTTGATGTGCGTGCTATCAACCTCATACACATTTTTATGACGCTCACTTGTATTATACATGCATTAGTGTTATGGTCGAAACGAAACATGTAATATGCACGTTAATTCCTAATACTGTGTTATGTTTGGTAATGCTTAACACTTTATATTCACAAGTACACATAATTTAGAGTTTGAAAAAAAATGCGACCACCTAAACATTGTTAGGATCTCCGGATTAACCAGCGACCGTTATACACATGCGAAGCTAAGCATGCAACCCAATTTGTGTGTGTTGGCTGTATAGTTGGTACACACAGGCAGTCCAAAAGGACTTTTGCTTTGACCGTCGGATTACGTACACAGGCATTGGTAACGTTTCCTCTAAGGACGCCGTAATATTCCTTTGATGGGTACAAAGACCGAATATTTTTACTATTTTTGGCTTTTACTGCCATATGCATAAGCCTTGTTGGTCGGAAGGATAGAAAAAAGGCACCGCATACATAAATGAATATTCACATTACTTATTATGTAAGCAGAGGAACTTAGAAATAATTAGTAAATATACAAACAAAAATACTACACACTCAACTCTTCACTCGCTTTGTATTCAATAAAAATAAATACACTTTTCCCCATTTTTGTCTTGAGCTCTGAGATGAGCTGAATGAGCGATGAGCTATGCGGCAATAATTTATGATATTTCTATAATTCCTGAGTATTACATGAATAGACGACTTACATTTTTAGCTTTATTTATTTGAGTTGTAAGTTACCGAAATAATACCAAGAATAAAAAAAGTATGGAACCGAAATACACGTCGCTTTAGAGACGTATAACTTAAAGTGGTCAATATTATATGCCAAGACGAAGAAACTGATTAGGCTGAACATACAGCTAAACAAAGTCTTACATTTAAAAGTATACTGAATCAGAATCACACACAATAACATGAAAACTTCCAACAATCCTTTTGGCAACTGTTTTAATACGTTTTCACTTTTAGTAATAGGTAAAAAATTAAAAATCTGAATTAATTGTGAGTTTTTATATGTTTGCTCAAAGTGCTAGACTGTGTAAACGCAGCAGGACATTTATTACATTTGTAAGGCTTTTCACCAGTATGCACTCTCATGTGGCGTACTATACATTCCTTCGCAGAAAACTGTATTCCACACAAATTGCATTTGTGCTCCTTGACTCGTTGGTGAACCCACTTTATGTGATTTTTTAAGTAGCTGTTTTGAGTAAATGATTTCTTGCACAATTCACATCTAAAGGCTTTCAATTTAGTATGAACTGTCATGTGCCTATTTAAATCACTCTTACTTGAAAACTTTTTATCGCATTTTGAGCAATTGTGTCCTTTGACATCATTGTGCGTATCTACATGTCGACGTAGAGTACTCTTGAATGCAAATGAACTCGGACAAAATTGACATCGATATGGCTTCTCTCCAGTATGGGCTTGAATGTGATATTTGAGAGCTTTAGCAGATCCCAGAAACCGGTTACATAAACTGCATTTAAAAGCTGTTTCTGTTTTATGTTGGTTAAGATGGCTATTCAAGTTGGCTTTTGTAGTGAAGTTTTTGTCACAATGCTCACATTCAAATTCTCGAATCCCACTGTGGATCAACTCATGTGTCCTAAGATATCCTCTACTAGAGAGTGACTTATGGCAAACGTTACATTTGAAAGATTTCTCGTGTGTGTGAGTATTTAAGTGCATCTTCAACTTGCTATTATCTACGAATGCTTTGTCACAAAACTTGCACGAATATGGTTTCTCATTTACATGGCTGAGGTAGTGAGTAAACAGATTTGCTTTTACGCTGAAGGGTTTATTGCAAAATAAGCACTGGTGAATCCCAAGGTGGACATTAGTATGAGCTACTAAAGCAATCTTGGAGCGAAACACTTTTTCACATGAACCACAGGCAAAGTTGCTGGAAGCCATTTCAATGACAGTATAATAAAACTGATTACTATGAATTACACGAGCTCTATGAAAACAAATGACCATTTGACAGTTTCAAAATTGATTCTAAACTAATTTGTTTTGCTACGTTCCGCTGTAGGCTGAGATGGGGCCAAGTTTAGGTCCTATTTTCTTAAGATTTAATCCAAAATTCAAGTCATATTTTCCATTTAAAATATATTGTGCAGCAAGAACTAAGAAGTAGCGAATGTAATAATGCAGAGATGGCAAAGACGTTTTGTGTGCAATATTGTAACTAAACAGGGTTGGTTTGCGTATCACCTCTCGTTGGTCCTCTCTGTGACTGCTCAGCTTGAATGATGTTCATGCATTGTTAAATCATCGCGTGATGCTTTTGGTTTGCAGAATTTGTGTGCGTGCTTTTGCTTTAGTAAGCCCCATTTGGTATGGTAATACCAAACATACATTCTGCATACTTATTTGTACGACCGCCGATGTATTTTTAAATAGATTGGTACTTTAGGTACTACTATAAACGTGCATTCAAAATGCATATTTATTCCTTTTACTCTTTCTATATTTGGTATTATATAAAGATATACATATCACACACGTTCACTTGTACATTCGGGAATGTAAACTGATAATATGACCATCGGTTTAAAATGTACCTACCATTCGGTAATACATCTATTAAGTTGATTTAGAGCGGAGTATAGAGAATACTATTTGGATGAAAAACGACAAACTAATTTAATGAAGTTTGAATTAAATAAATTAGGCTGATATACGAAATCGCACTTTTGATTTAATGAAAATTTAATGAATCTGTTATTACTTTTAGACTATTGAAAATAAACAATATAATAGTTAATAAGATTAAAACAAGCTAAGTGCAATATTTTCTTTGCGTTTATACTAAATATATTACGAGTAAAAACTTTGGGGTAGGAATATTTTAAAATCTTAATACTGAATTACAGCTGTTAAACATATTATCCTAAAAATATGATTTTTTCAATTTAATTTTAGTGGATTTCATGTAAGGTTGGAATATCCTCTCAGAATTGATTAATTATCAGTACTATCTAGCTAAAATATATTTCAAAACACTTATCTTGCAACAAACAATTTTGCTCATTCGCAGTTTCTTTGAATGACCGTCTGCATCCTACGGCAGACCGAAGTAAATGAAAGAATGTAGGTAATAGAGGAAAATGCAATACAAATATACGTCTTTCAGAGCTTTCTGATATTGTGATCATGCATTTGCCTAATATTGGCTTTGCTTGTTGCGTTGTCAATTTTCCCTGTGAACCACGTACGCATTTTATTGCTGCGATAATCGTGAGGCCTAAACAACATTTATACGCAAACTTAATGCGTGGTTTATCTGTCTGTACAAATATCCACGCACGAAATAATGCGTAGAACAAGCATTTGTACTCTATGCAAGCCTCGATATTTAATACGGAGTATTTTTAAACAATTCAGCAAAAGCCCGAGCAAGCTTAAAGCACCATGCATACGTAGCATGAATACTACACGCATACGTATAGAAAATATTCAACATGAAACCACCCCAATGAAATGCACAAACAAACGTATTACTGAAAAAGTCGCCGCGAAGATAAGTACCCAAAGCTCTCGTGTAGTTGTAACATACACCAGAACACAAAACAATATGTTGTCAGTGTATGCTAAGCGTACAGTATCAGTGTATAAACTTTTTACTTGTCTTTTAACATTAAGCACGTCTGCAGCAAATGTTTAAGTCAAGAAATAACCAAAATATTTCTATAACCAATTGGAATTCAGTTAAAAGTGATTTAATTTCAAATGTTTGAAGTTTTTTTTTAATTTGACTTAATTTTCCTGAATATTTTGCTAGTGGCACGAGTGATCTATTTTTACTCTAAAGAAATACTGAACCCACATTCTTGTCTAAGAAAGTGCCCAATTCGTAGACATTGTTATTGACATCAGAAAAATTCATTGTTAAATTAAAATCAAAAAATTAAATTTTGGAATGAAAATAGTTGCAGGGAATATAAGCCGCTCAACTTCTAAAAAAGTGTTTAGTAAAAACAAAGGTTCAGAACCAGATATTGAAATCCGTCTAGAAATTTATAAATGCCTTTTATGCAACAAGACATTCACTCGATCCCAACATCTTTTTATTGACTACAGAACACATACCCATGAGAAGCCCTACTTCTGCAAATTATGTGACAAATAATTTGCTTACGATACATCTTTAAGACAGCATATTAATTGTCACACAGGCGAAAAGCCTTTCTCGTGCAACGTTTGCCAAAAATCGTTTAACCGAATGACTAATCTCGAAATTCATCTATTGCTACACAGTGGGCTGAAAGAATTTCAATGCGAGCATTGTCAAAAAGTGTTTAGCCAGAAATCAAGCTTAAAAAGTCATTTGAATAGGCACAATCGAGAAACACCCTTTAAATGTAATTTGTTTAAGAAGTACCTTAGTTCAGCTCAATCTCTCGAAAACCACATCAAAGCACATACCGGGGAGAAGCCTTATCGCTGTCGATCATGTTTCAAATCATTTTCACAAAAGAGTAATTTTCGAAAACATTGGGATGCACATTCAGGTGTTAGAAGACATAACTGTTCTACGTGTAATGCAAAGTTTTTAACAAAAGACATTTTAAAGAGGCACATGAATATTCATACTAAAATAAATAGTTACAAATGTGAACTGTGCCAGAAATCGTTTACTCACCAAAGAAATTTAAAAGTACATACAAAAAGTATTCACCATCAAATTAAGGAGCAACAACGCAATTTGTGTGGGAAATCATTCGCATTGAGAGCTGTCCTGGTAAAACATACGAAAAGTCATACTGGGGAAAAGCCATACAAATTTTAAAATTGTCCTTAGGCTGAAAATGAAGAACACACATGTAAATATGAAGAGTATTTGTATTTAGGATTTGATTAGAATTTATGGTGCGTACACAATTCAACATTATTTTATATTTCAAGACACATCCTTACTTCCCCAGAACAAAATTAGGATGATCACGCAGTCTTGTAAATTATTACGATACACAGCGGTATTACTGAATATTTAGGTAGAATGCCAGATTTTATTAAGTTTTTATTTATTTTTATTAATGCCAATTTTGTATTTAAGTTGTGTTACCTCAATATGTTTGAAATAAATTTATATTTTAAGTAAATCGTTTAAAGTTATCGAATTTTAGTTTGACAATGAGACTGAATCATTTTATAGTACTGATTGCTTTGTCAGGCAAACTAATTAACTATACTTGTTGAATTGATAAGTCAATCAATTCCAACGGTATCTTAAATGTGTAAACAGTTAGCAAGTTGCACTCAACTTTTAAAAATTCTCTGAATGACAATGTAGTTTAAGTGTTAAGTATTCTATATCTGTCGAACGAGTTTATATCGAGATGAAATAAAATCGTTCACTATATCGTCAGTTTTGAAACAATCTAAGGAATATTTGTGTTCAATTCAGTTCAATTAGCCATTTAGCTTACTTAGCCCCTGCTTATCATAACTTGCCTTAATTTCATAAGCTGACATTGAGCTATTTGATCCGTCATTTGAAAACTCGCAGTTAAAAATATAAGTTCACTGAATTATTAAAACCTTCGTATTGCATGTTCCCTGAATATAATGGCAAATATTGTAAACTGGATATGAAGGCAAAAAGCATCAATTCGTTCATTTATAAAAAAAATTGTGAATATGTTCTTTTGTGGGTATATCTGCTGATCCGTTTAGCCCTCCAGAATGCGTTCAAAGTTGACGAAGAAGTGGTCCTCCTCTGATGATTGATTTTGAAGCTGAGTTTGTGGGGATTTGGAGGATGATGGGCTCCTTGGCGGAAGCTTGGGGAAGACATCAGCTAAAAAAATTAACATTATTTTAAATGACAAATTAAAAAGTTAAGCAATCAAACCAATATATTTTTACGAAATAAATCACTTAACTGCCTTTAATTTTCTCATTGTCAGACTTATCAACAGTGATAACACGGACAACGTTTACCTTATTCTAATTTCCAGAGAAGGCTCCTCTTCACTTTCTCACTTTCAAGCTTTTAGTCGCCCCCTGCATCCTCCTCAAAATTTAATCGGTCTACTCCTCGTCCTATTTGTGCGGTTCCCACCAATAATAAACAACGACCCAACGGTTGACAACTTGGACTTGTCTTTTTATTACTCAACTTATCTCATTGCTTATCAGCACTACTGGTCCTTCACAAAAAATTTGAACTTCCTTTTTTCAGTTTTTAAAATGGTAACCTTATTTAAAATAGTTTTGGATGCACTACTGCCATTAATTTTCAAATTTTTCACACAATCATTAACTAATTTTAATTTTTCACTATTTAATTTTAACTGTTTTGATGACGATGATGATGATAATGCGGGGTTGGTTCACGATGACGAACAATTAGAGGAAGGCCACCTGACTACGTTTTCCAGCTTATTTAAATGAACATCCTCTTCGTCGTCAAAATTCTTCAAAGAGCCAAT